>AZLU01000408.1:0-15183 GCA_002224055.1 Pezizomycotina sp. ARF18 | reverse complement strand
CTAGAAATACACATTTTGAAAATTGGGAATCGCGTCAACCAGGTCATCAACATTTATCATGTCAACCGTGTCTTCCTCTTGACCTCTTCTGATTTTCTGTTCGTCCTCACCATCCTTTCCTTCAGCTTGATCGGTTCCTTCTTTCTTTGCTGCTTCTTCTTCAATCCTTCGACGTTTTTAGTTCCTTTCTTCTGACTTCTTTTGCTACCTTCTACGGGCTCATCTTCTCCTGCTTCTTCCCGGAGTCGCATCGCTATCGTCGTCGTTGCGAACGCTGGGGTACTTCTTTCGCCGCCTCGGCTTCATCTCCGCCGTCCATTCAATGGCAGCACTGCGAAGACGAGATAACTCGTATGCGTCTTCAAATCCGGCTCCGGCCGCGTAATAACCCTCCCGGCCGTGCAGCATCTTCTGCTAGCCTCCAAAATCTCCTCGTCGTCCATCTCCGCCTCAGGATCGCCACCAGTGTTACCGTTAGCGTTACCCCTAAACTTCGCGTACTCTCCGAAAAAGTCGTCCCCGACTGCTTCGTTACGCGCTTTTAGCTGCCTGTGCCGCCTGCGCTTTCTTCCTGTATTCTAGAACGTCCTTTAGTTGCTAACCGCCTCGGCCTAAACTAGCCGGATTCGACGCTTCTTCCTCCTCGCGGTGCCGGGATGGTTTTCCGGTAATTTCGCGGCCGTGAGGACCTACGCGGCGTACTTCAATCGTTTGTGCTGTATTTCAACGAGGTCTATCTCCGCCCACCCTATCTCCCGCATAACCTTGATTGTTTTTAGAACTCTGTTCCAAGCACGGAGAAAACACGCACATGTGAACAGTCTATTCGGCGACAGCGGTCCCCTCTTATGCATCGTCGGCAGCGGCGCTTCAGGTGCGGCACCGCAAGCCACGGCGCGGCAGGTCCAAAAACACCGCGTTAGCATCGACGTATTCCGCATCCTTCGCGTCTTCTCCGGCGATAACGGGTATCGAAGCCGTCCTGGCATACATCCCTCCCGATAACCTCCACCAGCCCCGTCCAACCCGTGCCTCGTTAGTTCCTTCCGCAGCGCATCTACGCGATCGCTGTGAAACTCGAAACTGAATACCTTCCCTTTCTTCTGCGTCCCCTGCGGTAGCCATCGTAGCTGCGCGCACGGCCGCGTGCGTGAAGCTACCGCTACCCGCGCCGGCTTCTATGGATCTGCTACCAGGTCGCACTCTCAGCCTGTGCAGGATATAAGAGCTGTCGGGGGTGTAGACGACCTGCGTCCTGTGCGGGTAGTGATGTCGTCCATAGCTCGGCGTCGGGTTGAGGACGTGTATGAAGCCGTGGTTCGTCGAGCTGCGGACCTGACTCCCTAGCGGTAAACCGAGCAATGATGAATGCGGGAAGTTGCCGAAGCGGGTAGTATATACGGGTCCTCCATCTTCGTTCGCATTACCATTCCGACCGTTTGCTCCTCTCGAGCGCTTCTTACTCTTCTACTGGGTTTTGAAGGTTGCTCTGCAGATTCTTCTTCTTCGGCAGGAGGAGCCGCTGTGTCAGTTTTCTGATGTTGCCGTAGGTTGCTCAGCGGGCGTTTCGGCGTTCGAGTCGACGGCAGCTGGTTCTTGATTACTCGTCTCGGCGGCAGCAGATGTGTCAGCAGAGGATTCGTGAGGAAACGACGAGAGGCTGGATGAGATCTCGAGTCAGGTGGACGATCGTGCGCTTGTGAGGTTGTATCTCCGGAGGAGGGTGGAGAGAAACGGCGAGTCTGCAGCGCAACGTGATCTGTGCGTTAATGGCGACATGGTTATGGGGAAAAGTCGTCAATTAGAGTGGCGATGACTCGAATCGAATGATCTGAGATTGAGCAATCGAAGGGTTTGCTTTGGTTCTTTATTGCAAAGATTTTTGAGCCGTCAAAGCCCATGAAAGCTCCAGATTTTTTTTAAGCCTCTTTTACTTCCTAAACTAGACCAGAATGTCACGCTACAACACGCGCCTCGAATTCCCGCGAAAGCTCAAAAAAATTACAAACTGGACACAGCAGCATCATAAGAACTTCCTTCTCATTCCCTTCAGAGCTTCAACCTTCCAATAACCAACAAAGCTCCACTATCACTAACCCTCAAATCAGAGACAATTGCAGACATCAGATTGCCTTCCTCCCGCTCTTTCTCTCCATCTTACGACGCAACGATTAAGTTATTGTTAAAATTATTGATTCAACATCGTTTTCGACGTTTATGAGCTTCCTTCTTCGTCCCTTGAGTCACCCGAAAGGATCGAAAGATTGAAGCTCCACAACTACCAATTGCTCACACTCCGAAGCAGTCATCGTCTCCAGCTTACCGTCGCACAAACGTCTATAAAATCTCCACTCTAACGACTCCATCATCGGAACCACAGCTCAATCTTTAGCCATCCGACCTTCAGCTACAGCTCCTCCTCTACCACTTACCACTACCAGATATAACACCAACATGGCGACAACGACAGCTGCTGCGAGTCTAAGAACCCTCTTGCGGAGCAACCGCCCTGGCAGGTCCCCGCCCAATCATCCCAGGGCCGTACTTCCCAGCTGAAGCTCTACAATTCCCTTACTCGCAACAAGAACCCGTTCATCGCGCTCGACCCTCGAGGCAAGAAGGTGACCTGGTACTGCTGCGGTCCGACCGTCTACGACGCCGCTCACTTGGGCCATGCGCGTAACTACGTTACGACAGACTGCTTGCGGAGGATACTGGAGGGTTACTTGGATACGATGTGCAATTCGTGCAGAACGTTACGGATATCGACGACAAGGGTAGCGAGGAAAAATAAAACTCTTTACTTCAAGTACCTACGAAATACGAAGCTAAAAATGAAGCTATATAGATTATCCTAAAAGCCCGCCAATCGCACCTCTTCAACAACTTCGTCGCCAAGTACCCATCACCGACAAGCGAAGTTACGACAACCGTCGGTGAGGCCTGGAAAGCATACCTCCTCAAAGCATTCAAGACGGACGATGCGGAGCCGTTACGTTTATGCATGGGCGAACAAGCAGTTTCCAAAGCACGTACCGCTGACGGTGCGATCGTCCCAACGAGCGAAGACACGGAGAACCTCGCTGGCGAAGACCTCGAGAAGGAAGCAAAGACGAAAATGCACCTACGCACCCTCCTCGTCTCCGCGAAGCAGCTCGTCTCGCCCGATACAGCCGCGGATGCGTTCTACGCCGCCGTAAAGACGTCCTAGCGCCGTATCTCGATTCGAAGGACGGCCATAGCATTACCGACCCGAAGGTATTCCGAGAACGGCGGCGTTCTGGGAGAAGCAGTTCGACGACGACATGAGGCTGCTGAACGTGCTCCCGCCGACGAATGTGACGAGGGTGTCGGAGTTCGTTCCCGAGAACGTGGACTTCGTCAGAAGCTCGTCGATAAGGGGTTCGCGTATCCGTTGCGGACGGGAGCGTGTACTTTGACGTCGAAGCGTACAGGAACGCGGGACACTTCTACGCGAAGCTGAAGCCGTGGAATGTTGGTAACCAGGCTTTACTCGCGGATGGAGAAGAGCGCTTACCAGCCAAACCGGCGAGAAGAAGAATTCCGGGGACTTTGCGCTGTGGAAGGGTTCTAAGCCGGTGAGCCTGGCTGGATAGCCCGTGGGTAAAGCCGTCCGGGTTGGCACATCGAATGCTCGGTAATGTGCTCCGAAGTCCTCGGTGGAATGTAGACATCCACTCCGGCGGCATCGACCTGCCTTCCCGCACCACGACAACGAGATAGCACAATCGAAGCTTATTGGGATCCTTGCACGGTATCCGAACCGGTGAAAAGGGGAAAGCAGAGAAGCACCAATGGATTAATTATTTATACACATGGGCCACCTCGAGATCTCCGGCGCGAAGATGTCGAAATCTCTCAAGAACTTCGTCAGCATCCGCGAGGCTCTGAGTACGGCGGCGGTGGACTAGCCGCAGGCTGCGTATCGTCTTTTTGATGGTAGCTGGAAGGATAGGATCGAAATTAGGGAAGGCGTAATCAAGGAGGCGCGGACGTGGGAGAACACTGTGGACAAGTTCTTCACGAACGTCAAGAGTTTAAGGGCCGAGCAGGCTGAGCTCGAAGCGAAGGCCAGATGCCCGAGCAGCTTTTCAGCAAGCGTGAAGCGGCGCTTTACAAAGAGTACATTATCCTCCTGCTTCTCCTCCTCCTCCTCCATTTCTTTTATTATATATATTTTAAATGTTCTTTCACTTACAGTATTAAAACAGCTTCGACGCGCCCGCACGACCCTCGACGAAGCCCTCTGCGACTCCTTCAACACCGCCTCCGCAATGTCCGCTATCGCCGACATCATCTCAAAAGCGACATCTACATCACCGAATCCTCCTCCACATACCTCTCCATCGCCTTACTCTCCGACATCGCGCGCTGGGTTACCAAAATGGCGAATATATTCGGTCTAGACTCCGCGCCTATTTCACCCACCAGCATCGGATGGTCCCACGACGACCTGCAGCTTCTGGGGGCGCCGCAGCGGGTAATAAAGAGGAAGTAGCGATGCCGTACTTGCGCGTATTAAGTGGTTTCAGGGATAAAGTACGAGCAGTCGCTGTTAGTGGGGATGTAAGTAAGCAGAAATTACTGGAACTGTGCGATAAACTCCGCGACGACGATTACCCCCTCTCGGGGTCGTGCTCGACGACCGTGATAGCGCTTTGGGTAAACCCGCCCTCGTAAAATTCGAGAACGCGGAGAAATTACTGCAAGAGAAAGCAGAGAAGGAAGCTAAAGCCCGCGAGAAAGAAGAAAAAAAGGAAGCTGCGAAGAGGAGCGGGAGAAGGCGGAGAGGGAGAAGCTGGAGAAGGGGGGTACCGCCGGAGTTGCTGTTTAAAGAAGGGGAGGGTAGTGAGAAGTATTAGCGAGTGGGATGCGGAGGGGTTACCGATCAAGGATAAGGAAGGGAAGGAAGTTGCGAAGAGCCAGTTGAAGAAGCTGAAGGCGTTGCAGGATAAGCAGAGGAAGGCGCACGAGGCTTGGTTGGCGTGGAAGGAGAAGGAAGGGGAGAAGAAGCGGATGTTGCGGGAAGGACTAGTTAACGGATTACAGACGGCAGGTTGGGAGGCATTTTCTATGGATAATCGTCGATATTAGAGCAAAGTGGAAAGTATATCAGGTAATTCTATATAATTGCTAGCTCATGACGTTTTAGTGTTGGGTGGAGAAAAAGCACACTTTATAATTCCGTATTTCTTCAGCAATGCATGGTATTTTACTCATGAGGCTCGATCTAAAACATAATAACTCGAGTGACGAATTCCCTCTATTTGGACTTGCTCGTCATTTTGTTTTTTTCTCGTGATATTAAACATTAATTTCGTTTTTATTCAAGAAGCAGGTACTAGTTATCGTTACGAGTACAAATGAATGCATCGTCAGCAAATTAAAGATTGATGAGATATGGAAATGCAATCTGGTACATGGCAATTAAACAAAAGGAAAATACATGACCTTTTAACTCCCAAATATTGCAGTAAATAACGTAGACGAATGAAACCAAATCAAAACGAACTCTAGCGATAGTAAGCTTACCCAGTACCTTCTACCCCGAAAGTGATTGTATTAGTGGAGTAGAGGTCACAAGCAAGCCCGAAAGCAAAAGCGAACGAACGTACGGAACGAGCGACTCAAAAGCAATCTGAAAGCAAAACGTGACAAACGAAAGGAAACGATGAATAATCGTCGCGGTATAAAAATAAACCAAAACCTAAAAACCAATATCGTTAATCTCAATTTCAAACCCATTTCTTCTCGTCCCATTCAGCAGCAGTATCAGTAGTGATGATAACGCCGATCTCGTTGACCTCCAGCACTTCTTCCCTTCAGACCATCCTAATCCCGAACTCCTGTCCGCCGACGCGAACGAGCTCGCGACCTCCTCCTTCGATGCGCCTGACGATCCTCCTAGGCGGTCCGCGAACCGCCGCTCCGGCGATAGCTCTTCTTTCAATAGTGCCGAGCGCAGCCCTCGTCTCCGAAGCGCTTCGGCCGAACCTGGGCTCCCTTTCTCCGCAGTCCTCGATGCGCTCGACGACCTTCGTCTTGGTAACGCATCCCCGTCGTCGACGATGCGTGTGCGTACCACGGCCGACCTCTCGGGAAAACCGGATGCGCCCTCGCACCCGCAGCCACAATCAGCGGCAAAACGAACGCGTTTGCCGCCATGATGCTCGCCACCGCGAATAATTCCGCCAATGGCATTGCTGCTGCGGGAGTGAGAGTGGTAGCGGACGCAGACGGTGCAGACGCACTTGTCCTCGCGCAGATTACTTTACCGCACCAGGAGCGGCGGAAGGTGCAGGTTTCGTGCTCGTGGAAGGAGCACTTGTATTCGACTCGGCACTCCTCGCAGATGCACTTTGTCCTGGAGCAGATTACTTTCCCGCAGACGGTACGCTTGAAGGTACAGCTCCTGTCGACGTGGATTTTGCAGCTCCAACCCTCGCAGACCTCGCAGACGCACTTCGTCCTCGTGCAGATGATCTTGCCGCAGTAGCTCCTGCGCAGCGTACACGAACCGTCGATGTGGATCTTACAGCTATACCGCTCGCAAACCTCACAGACGCACTTCGTCTTCGTACAGATAACCTTCCCGCAATGACTCCTCCTAAACGTACACTTCACGTCGACGTGGAACGAGCAAGTATGAGTATACGTGCACGTCTCGCAGACGCACTTCGTCCTAGTGCAGATAACTTTCCCGCAGAGGGTCCTGCGGAAGGAGCAGGACTCGCCGACGTGGAAACGGCACTCGTAGGCGGAGTAGTCGTACTCGTAGCCCCAGTCCTCCTCGTAGGAGTCCTCCTCGCCGTACCAGTCGCAGCCGGGTGGTGACCGCGCGGTCGTGCTCGCTGTGCTTGTGGAACTCGCAGTGTGGTGGCAGGAGCGGCGGTCGCGGCAGGTGCAGTGCGTAGCTTGACGGTCTCGACGTCTGCGAAGAATTTGGAGAAGAGGTTGGTTACAAATGGCATTCGAACGACCGTGAAGCACAAACCGACTTAAAAGCAAAGAGAAGGAAGAGAGGGGGAAGAGTGTGAGAGAAGGGAAGGTGGGAGGGGTTTATGTCATTTATGACTGGGGAAAGAGCAGAGCAGCAGTAAATGGGGAAAAGGTAAAGCGCACAAAAGTTAAAGACGGGAAAGAGCAGAAAGTTTAGTAGCAGATTTTGTTTGATTCAGAGGCTGACGATAGTAGAATTTCTGTATCTTTTTCTCTTTTCTAGTATAGTATAGAGTTCGTTTTCTTTCTACCTTTTTTACTGTCTTGCAAAGGTGTAAAATGATATCAAGAACGCAAAAGAGAATCCGGCGGCGCAAAAACGATATTTATTGCTACCCTAGCATTTCGGCCAAGCTAAATCTGAAAGAGCTAGAAGAGCTACTACGTAAGAGTAGTAGACAGCTCTCAATAGCTCTTCCCGTCATGCTTACCAAAATAGGACCAAGAAACGAAGAAAGATGTACACATGCAAGGGACCACACGTAAGGAACAAGGGAACAAGCGACAAAGCTAACTTACCTTACAGCCTTGAATGCCTGGTAAAGATAGGAAAAAGTCAAAGCCCTACGAGCCTCATGAGCTCATCGTATTCCTAATAACACCCACAAGAGGCCTCCGTGTGCGCAGAGCACGTTGCTAAAACGACAAAGAGTCTGAGGCTGAAAAAGGCGCAGTGTCCGGATCTCGTGATGCAGTCGAGTATCTATGAGGAAGCAGGTATAGTAGCTCGTAAAGAGCGTTCGTAAAAATAGTTGTTTTGGTGCGCTGCTGGTTCGTTCGGTGTGTTTATGATGGTCCCCATCACCGGGTGGGAGGCAGGTGACTTTATATTGTGAGCAAAAAAAAGACCACAACGAAAAAAACAGTTAGCAGTGTTATATATCATCCGCGCAGGATATATATAAGATATGACATATCTGCCTCCTCCGCGAGACGAGAGAGATGATGAGTCTTCGTTTTTCCAGGAACGCCCATGGTGCCTTGTTCAGCCCTGTAGGTTTGTTTTGCTGCGGTCTGTTTGGTTGAAGGTAGTGGATTTTGTTGGTGGGTTTTGGTTGGTTGAAAGGAAACAAGGAAGCTTTGGCGGGGCTCATGCAATAATTTAAAGAAATTCGGGAGAGGGCTAAGCCACGCAGCCACACAGAAAAAACAGCCACATATAGATTGCTCACCTGCTATTGAAAGCTTGTGCGTGAGCTTCACAGCAAAGAACTTGGGCTATTCTCCGCAAGCTGAAATTCTCTGAAGAACTACTTGGAGCCATTTAAGATTGAAGCTTTCGGATGGCCGATTTGATATGATCCAGTTAGATAACTATGATTACTTAGTAGACTTCCTTTCCCCCCCCCCCCCCCTTTTTTTTTTTTTTTTTTTTTTTTTTTTTTTTAGGCTTTTCGTAGCTATCTGAGCTTAATAAGACGGGAAACTCCAAGCTCCGCAGAAGCTCTTTAAATATGTTTGTGAGCTTCAAGGATAACCAAGCAAAGATAAACTGGCGCTCAGTAGTATAGCTTTAGATGGTAACCACTTGAACCATAAACTTTTGATTCTCCGAGTAGCGTAGTCTCAGCCATAGTATCGTACAACCTAAAGCAGAGCTTCCCCGAAGCTCCAATATCCCCTTACTTTTTAATTTCCAAACCAAAGTCACCTCACCCAGTCCTCCTCCACTTCGCCTCTCCACCATCAACCCCTTCCTCCTCACCACCGTCCGCCTCCGCATCCCCACCATCCTCCTCCTCATCCTCCTTCTTCCTAACGGTCCCAGCACCAGGTCCCAAACTGCCCAACCCAACCCCCGTCTTCCCATCCTCGTCCGTCCACGTAATACTATCCGCATTATCTGCCGTAATCCACCCGCCCGGTGCAAGCGCCGGTATCCCACCGACTTCATCCGCGCCGCCTAAAAAGCTTATCCCGCCACCTAAACCTAATCCACTCCCCATGCCTTCGTGGTCGAAAGTACATCCTATCTTCGTTTTCTCCGCCGCGATGCCGTCCCAGTCGTTGTTGGGTTCGGGGTGGAGGTTCGAGCAATCGGTCAGGGCTTGGTAGAGGTCTGCAGCGGAGGGGGAGGGTGGTGGTTTGGGATTACGGTGATTTCGAGGAGGGAGCCGACGTTGTAGTCGTCGAAGGTGGCGGCGGAGCCGTGAGGGTCTATTTGCATGTATACGGACGGTTGCTTTTCGTCGGAGGTGTTGTGGTTGTGAGGGCGTGCAGGGTTACTTGAGGGTACGGGATTTCGACGCCGGCGGAGCGGAGGGGACGTAGAGGATTAGTTTACTGTTTGTGAAGCAGTATCATGTTAGCAGCGATCCATAAAAAAGAAGAAAATAAGGGAAAGGGAAACAGATCTCGAAGAGCCTCTTAAGCTTTTAAAAATACTCGCAATAAAAGTAGCTTCTAAGAACTTACTCGCTGACAGCGTGAACATCCACCCCCTCCAAAATAACATCCTCCATAGCCTCTTCCCCATCCTCCCAATCTTCATCCTCCTCCTCCTCCTCCTCTCCTCTCCGTCCGTTTTCTTCTCTTTCTTTTCCTCTTCCTTTTCCTCGTCGAAGAATCCCGGGAGTAGAGCTTTTTGGTCGGAGCTCAGTACCAGCTTCGCGCCCGTGCACGAGCAGTGCAGCACTGCTTCGGAAAACGTGGCGGGCGTGGAAGCCTGGTGCTCGTCGAGCTTCTTCCAGAGGGAAGCGTCGGGCGCGGATGGAGCTGCGTTAGCGGCATTGTATTTTTTTTTTTTTTTTTTTTTTGTGTTCTTTTTATTTTCTGGTGGTATTTGGGAACTGCCGTGGTGAGTGGTATTTAGACGGTAGATTTTAGATTACGTGATCGTGATATCGTATGGATATCCCGCTGTATGAAAATAATGAGGCGGTTGATAGCTGATTTGTATCGTGAACGGAAAGTATTCGAGCTGCTTATGGTGTTGAGTCAAAATAATGAAAAATTAAAAAAAAGAGCTCCAAGCCTTGCCTTGTCGCAACAGCAAAAAAAAAAAAGGAAAAAAAAAAAAAAAAAAAAAAAAAAAAGAGAATAATAATCGGATTAGCGCGTCACAATTAAAATCTCTTGGCACGTTCTCGGGGAATTTCTTTTAAAATCTCAGGCAGTTTAAAAAAAAAAAAAACCAACATTTAAGCCACAAAAGAAAAAAGCCGTGTATTTTTTCCCCGCTGAAAAGAAAAAAAAAAGGGTAAAAAAAAAAAAAAAAGAAAGAGTTATTCGGAACATTCCGCTAGCTCTACTTTGCAGATCTGGAGATATATCGCATCGAGAGCTTATTCAAAATTTTGTGTGCATATTTGGCTGTCTACCTAGATAATGATATCAATCTCTACAGCCGTAACACTAAGGGATTTAGTTTTATAAACCTTGATATACACCTTTTGAGGAATTCGGGCTTTCTCTACTCCAAGATAGGAGCTATCATGATTCAGGTCTCGTCTCGACGCAAGGCGCCATTGTTATAAAAGTTAGCGACATTTTTTTTTCACGAGCCTAGCTTCCCCGGTCTTTGTGCTGCCTAGTCGCCTCATAGTTGGCTAATCGTGTCCAAAAAAGAAAGAAAGGAACGCCTTCTGCAAGATGACAGGGTTTATTTCCACATTATTTTCTTCACGATATAGGTAGTGTAGTGATAGTTAGATTGCCTTCTTCCTGAAAAGGTGTTATAGTCATCCTAACGTAATTATAATTTTGTTGGAGAGAAAGGACAAAAGTCCCATACAAGAAGAGCAACAGAAAAAAAGAAAGAAAAAAATGTGTATATATTATTGAGTCTGAAAGAATAGGTATCCACAAAGAACAAAAAAAGAGTTAATTAAAAACAAAAGACGGTTGGAATGTTTTTTGCTAATAGTGGAGGTTAAAGCTAAAGAGAAACATTATACAACGAAACGAAGAGAGAAAAAAAGGGATATCAATTTCCATCATCGGGAGCTCGGGAATGCTGCATTAACCCCGTAAAGGCTCTTAAAAAAAACAGACACGATAAGAAAGGATTTGTTTAAAAATATCGTGGTCTTGCATGGTCGTACTTATCATGCATAAAAAGGAAAAGGGGAGGGGTAGTACAGGATGGGGGTTATCGTTGGTATATAATATGTGCGACGAAGAAAAAAAGTGTAGTAGTATCATACTGGAAGGGAGAATTAATTTTTCATGCAAGCAGTAGTAGCGGAAGTAGTAACACAGTTGTTATAAGAAAAAGGTAGTAAAGAACAAGAAAAGAAAAGAAGCCTGCTAGCCACATTGATCGAATAGAAAGAATTTTTCCCATTACGCGTTCCCCAACTTTGTTGTATAATAGTAATGTTTTAAATCGTTTTTCTTTTTTGGAATGTTTTTTCCCCTTCTCTTCATATCTTGCATGGACCGGGCGTCTTATTGATTGGGTTGGGTTGTGAAATTTGGACATTGAAACTCTCAGAAGCAACTTTCATTTGGACAAACATTCAATAACATTAAAAAGAATTCAGAAGAGAGAAGAAAAAAAGATGAAATCCCCCGCCTCAGGTGGGCGACAAATGCATAATTAACTGATAATGAAAAGGAAAAAGGCCATTTAACAATTCGTGTTGGGAAAAATCGCTCTAAAATACGGTCCCGTCCCGATAGTATCATGATCGGTGGCTCCTTCGTTTTGGTCTCGAGACTTCGGCAAGCTCCCGACCACCCTAAAAGAAGATAAAAAGAAAAATTGTTAGTTCTCGAGATGTTTCAGGATCCTAGTGTGTTTTGTTATAACAATAGGGGAAAAATTGCTCACCTTCCAGGATCCCGCTTCAAGCATCTGGGCAAGGCTGAGGCAATCATGGCCTTGCAAGCCGAGGAGCTTGTTAACTTCGGGCAGAAGCATGTCCAAGAATTGGACGGTGCAAGCCCTCCACTCCACGATGACATCGTCTTCCGGTTGGAACATCGGAACAACCTCGACGCTTGGTTGGCCATCCTTCTTGCTGTTCGCGTGTACGCTTCGATGCCGCGTTTCATCTGCGGCGCCTTCAGGTCATCAAACGGTATCGATGAAGAGACCACCGTTCCTGTACTCTGGAAGACCGGTAAGGAGATGCTCGCCCGCCCACATGACGTTCATGAGCCTGGTCATCGGAACATCAGGGAGTAGGTAAGCCATTGGGTGAGCTTGTGGAAAGGGACGATGCGCTCCCAGTATGGTGCTGATGGCATCGAAGTACACGGCCAGCGTCCCCGAGCGAAATGCCATCCAGCGGAGTTCGAGACGGAGGCCAGATAGGTCCGAGCCCGTCCATGAGGACAGTCCAGAGGGTTGGGACTGGGATGACTGGGCTGTTGTCTTGCGTTTGTGTAGAGGCATGGGAAGGAGGTAATCTAAAGGCATCCTGATTAGTAAATAAATTCAACAGAGTCATAGATATAGAGCTCCGTCTCCATAAAGACAGCAAAAAGAAAAAAAAAAAAGAGTAAAAAAAAAAGGAAAAAAAAAAGTTGGGGTTGTTTACCTAGCATGTTTCCCGGTCGGTTGTCAGGGCTGAAAAACTGCTTGTTGTCGAGAGCCTGTCCGAGTTTCATAAGGAGTGAAGCTCTGCCGTGTAAACCGTCGATAGGGTTTTGTGGAGTGATTTGTAAACCGTGTGCGAGAACGTCCGGCGAAATTGCTTGAGAGCTGCACCGTCTACGCGGTGAGGTGTGTTGGGGTCACTAGAGAACACTCCATCTTTGAACATTTCCAAACTAGCAACGGCTAGGCCCTCACTGCGCCTATAAATCTTTCCGCTTTCCTTAACTTGTATGACCACTTAGTACCAGCCCCGCGTCAAGGAGAACTGAGACTAGAAGAGATCAAGTAGCCTCTCGTCCGCTCTACGGTATCGACGCTCGAATCCCAAGATTCAAGGAGTTGGTCGATGCGTGGACGACCGCCGACTTCAAAATGCTGCCAACGTCCATGTGGGGATTGTGTGGTACTCAGGAAGTAATCCCGCTGGAATAAACAAGCAATTCTTAGCCCCAATCTCTCGATATACCATTTGGAATATAATTTCGAAGTTCGATAACCCGGGCCAATAGAATGAAAATTTAATGTTTGCTTTTGAATGCACACTAACCTTGATGATAGAGACAACATATTCCGCCACGTCTTTAAATTTACTCATATCGACATCGAAATTCGTGAGCTGGTTCGTAATCGCCTTTTCCATGACAAACTTCGTCCTTTCCCTCACAGCGTAGAGACTGCGCAGGTACGCCGGAGCGTCCTGATTAGGGTCTGGAGGAGGTGGCAAATGGATGGAGGGAATCGAAGGCAGAGCGTGTCCGTTTGAGAAAGCCATTTTTCCTGGAGTTGCAGAGTAGGTGATTTGAGAGATGAGTTGATGGAGGTCGTGAGCCCTTTTGATTGAGTCCCCAGAGGTCACGAGTTGGCTCGGGATGAAGATTTTTCGAGAATAAACCCATGACTGCTGTTGCTGCTTAACGGAGACCGGGGTTGACGTTTCCTCTTTGCTCGGCGAGGCAGTTTATTTGGTCACCTTCTCGCAGATGATCCTAGCGATTCCTTCTTTCGTTCTTTTTGCTTGTAATGGCGGAGCACGATGTAGGGATTTTGTTGTTCCCTAACGCTTCGTTCTGGAAAGTCGGAAGTGGCGATGGGACTTCTTTTCGAAGATCAGCAAACTTGTGCTCTTCTCTAGCTGTAGCGAAAAAGAAGAATAAAGGGAGAGAATGAAAAAGAAAAAGAAAAAAGAAAAAAAAAAGAAAAAGAAAAAGAAAAAGAAAAAGAAAAAAGAAAAGAAAAAGAAAAAAAGAGGGAATGCACACTGAAGGCACTTAAAAGGTAAGAGTTACCCTAAGAGCAAAGCAACACAAGGTAGGAAAGACTTGAAATGACGATGGCCTGCACTCGGAAGTATATGAAGTATGACAAGAGCGACGGAGGCACTTGAAGAAAGAGAGAAATATTGCCTTCAGAAAGGACACCTTGAGAGGCAAAAGGGGTGGGGAAGCAAAGAGGCAAGAAAATTTTATATATATAAAATCTCGAAGCGCAAAAGCAAATAATGACCGAATAATTAAAATAAAAGCTCCGAATGATAACGGCAAAGATGACAACCAGAGAAAAAAAATAAATAAATAGATGAATAGGATTTAATAAAACAAAACCAGAAAAAAATTAGATAAAAAGGACTGAAATGATAGAATAAAAGCAATTGGTTTATACAGTATCAATTCAAATATAAGAGGAAAAGGCCTCGTATTCTGTCTTTCATTTTTATTTATTTATTTTAACTCTTTAAATGTTTGCGCCTCCGCCCAGCAGGGATTAGAATATAGGATATGATGCTTGATGCTTGTACTTGAGCAAGAAGCATTCGAATTAAAAAGACAGAAGTAATAGACAGTACAAAAGAAAAGAAAGAAAAGAAAATTTTTCCCTTACCGTTGTTTGAAAACTCTTCGTTAATCTTCCTTGTTCGCGGCTTTTTTTCCCTCCCAAATGATCCTGACCGATCTTTATATGCGATAGGAAGGTAGGTAAACCGAGAAGGTCCTCATTCGCCAGGATATCCGTATATAAAGTAATCACTGGTTTTTTTTTTTTTATCTTTCCTTATCGTCAATGTCGTTGACAGGTGTTTGTTTCCTTCCGGCAATTGCAGAAGCTCAACAAGCAGCGGAAGATTGGGGTCAAAAATTCCTGTTTCCCCTTTGAGCTACTTCCGATATCCACAATACTTTTCCCCTTCGCAGTGGAAACAAAAAAAAAAAAAAAAAAAAACCAAGGTTCTTTGTGCGTGGAGAATATTCCAGGTGGTTTCCCTCTTTCCAGAACGTTGGATCAGCCTCGAAGTTCGGCGTTTCCTTCTTCCAATGGTTTCCTTAGAGTTGAATTTTTGCTTTCAGTCTATTTCCCAGTGCAAAATATCTTCCTTTCTGTTTTTTTCTTTTTTTTTTTCTCTCTTCTCGTGTTCTTTATTCGCTTGTGAGCGCTTGTCTTTTGGTCGTCCTTGCGCCTTTTCTTCCGAATTTGCCGGATACGGAACCTTTCTTAGGACACTTTCTAGTTCCAGAATCGCAACCGCTCGTCTCTTCACTCGCTGTCATTCAAAGGTCCAGTTATCTTGCGCAGCCGCTACGGTAGATCGTCAAACTGCAATCGGACCGTTAAGTGCGAAGCTT
>AZLU01000407.1:0-15589 GCA_002224055.1 Pezizomycotina sp. ARF18 | reverse complement strand
TTTATTATTTATTTGCATTTTTACATCGATTTGGGAATTTTTTATATATAATTTATTATATTATTTATATATATCTGCTAGCTAACAACATCCCATGCCATGGCTCAACATCTCCATCCACCAACTAATTATTATTATATTATAATATCTGCTAGCTAAACAACATCTCCATGTCTGTCCACCAACATCTCCATGTCTATCTACCAACGTCCCCATGGATAGGGCAACATCTCCATGTCCGTCCACCAACATCCCCATGCTATGGCTCAACATCTCCATGTCCATCCACCAACATCTCCCATGGCATGGCTCAAATCTCCATGGCAGAACACCGGTATCCCTATGGCATGGGGCAACATCTCTATGTCATCCACCAACATCTCCATGTCCATCCACAACATCTCCATGTCTATCCACCAACATCCCCATGCCATGGTTCAACATCTCTATGGCAGCAGCACCGGTATCTCCATGTCATGGGCAACATCTCCATGTCATCCACCAACATCCCCATGGCAGAACACCGGTATCCTCATGCCATGGCTTAATACCATGGTGTCCTCCACTAACATCACCATGTTATGTTCCCTGTATCAAACCACATATTAGCAAAACCGTTAAAACCAGGGAGATAAATCTAAAAACTAGAGAGATCCCACTTACTAATACTAAACCACGCCGTATCCCAATACATAATAGAGGATTAGGTCGTTTTTATTAAAACTAGGGGGAAGGTAGTATTATAAGGTTATACTATACCCTTGGCCGGACCCGAAACCCGGCTTACTTCGCAGATTCCTATATTACTATATAGATAACTAAGAGATTTAAAGTAAAAACTACAGAGAAGTTATTTTTTTAAACTTAAGGGGATTTATCCTTTTAGAAAAATTAGAATTTTTAGTCTAAAACTACTAATTCTATCGATTAAACCTATATATTTTAGTAATTAAAAATAACGAGTAGAGATAAAAATATTTCTTATAAACGCCTTAAAGCTATAACCCTTTTCTACTCGACCTCTTCTTAATCTTAAAATTATTAAATTTTTAAGAATCTATAGTAGTAATCTATAGAGATTTATTTTATTTAAGCGCTACATAACTTATATTAAGCCCTAAGAGCGATTTAGATAAAAAAGAGGTTCTTATAGTTTTAAGCTATCCATAAGAAACATTTTTTTCTTTACTAGCCGTTTTTAATACCGAAAAAGTATTAAATCTTAATAGTAGTCTACTTATATATTAAAAAGGTACTTCTCTTTAAGTTCATAGAACTTAGACTCTTCTATAGTTCTAACTTTAATTTTCTAAGTTCTCTAGAGTACTCTATAGCTAATAGCGGTATACTATAGGATTCTAGCTATTCTTTCGTGTATATACCTCTTATAATTTAGGATATAGCGGTAATAATTTAGTATTATAAGTAAGATCTCTAGTTTTATCTCTCTAGTTTTAACGGTTTTACTAATATATATTTTAATATAGGGAATAACATTAGTAATATTAGTAAGGATACTTATAGTATTAAGCTATAGTATAGAGATCCGGTACTCTATATAAAGATATTAAGCTATTATAGAGACGTTAATAGATAGACATAGAGATATTAAACTATACTATAAGGATATTAGTAGATAGACATAAAGATATTAGTAAATAGATATAAAGATATTACTCTATATTATAAGAAATACTAGTACTCTACTATAGGATATTAAACTATGCATAAAATTTAGTAGATAGACTTAAAGATGTTAAGCTATACTATAAAGATATCTAGTAGATAGATATAAAGATATTAATAAATAAACATAAAGATATTACCCTTTACTATAAGAACGTTTATAGCTAGGATATTTTAGCTAGTAGATATAATAATATATTATATTTAAATAATATATAAATTATATATAAATAATTCCTAAATCGATATAAAAATACGAAATAAAATATAAAATTATACAAAATATCTACAAATAGAATTATTTTTTATATATAAAAATATCTTAGCGGTTAACCCGACCGTACCGGGCCGGGGCCGGGTACTCGGCCCGGCGGCCAATCCCAAATCCTGACCCGGGCCCGGCCCGGCGCCTTGACCCGACCGGGTCGAGCACCTGAACCCGGGTTCGACCTAGAACGCTAGAGCTCTAGTAAGGCGCTATTTCTTCCTAGGAATAGCCGCGTAGTAATAAAGTAATTACTAACTACTTATTTTTAGATAAATAAGATAATACGTAAGAATTAGAGCGAATTATTAACCTCTACCTATATCTATACGGCCCTAAGGCTTAATTACAATAGACTTATTACCGGCTACTTTTAGTTATATTTAGCTCTTTTAATTCTTTATTATACGACGCTATACTCGTAATAGTAGATAGAACTAATAAAGTACGCGTACTATATACTATATAAAAAAAAAGCGGATAGTAAGACGCTTATTTACCTATTATATAACGTATATAGTAGCTAACTATAGTCTTTTAGATAATATTTACTACGGATAAATATATTCTTCTTAAAATTTACTAAAAATCTAATAGAGTATATAAGTATACGCTATAGTTATTTAACGGTATTTTACTTTTTAGACTAATAAATAAACTAAGCGCTTAAAATTAGACGTTAGAATAGTATCTACGCGTATACTATACCTATAAATAGAATAACTAGGTCGACCTATTTCCGCTAGCTTAGTTTATATATAATAACTTAAATAGACCTTAACTTAACTTATACCCTTTTTTATAAACTAAAAATAATACTAAGATAGTCTATAGATTAGACTCGATAATTAACGCTCTAGCGTAGAAGAAACTAGTAAAGCGCGTATAAAGCACGTACGACGCGCTTAGGGATAACTATTAAAAGAGTAAAAACGGTAGAAGCGAGTTACCGATTAGAAAAAAGACGCTAACGCCGGATCTTTAAAATTAAAAGAGATATAACTAAAGCGTAAATATATTAAGACGAAGCGGCCTAGTAAAAAACTAGATAGAAAGTTTTAGGCCCCTTTAAAATATTAGAATAAATTAACCTAGTAATATATAAGCTAGTATTACCCTCTAAGATAAGATCTATAATATTTCTTCTACGTATTTCTACTACGTAAGGTTAATACTAGTAAATAGGTATAATACGCTAGAATGGAATTATATATAGTAGACGGCGAGGAAAAATAAAAAGTAGAAGAGATTTTAACGTATAGGCTATGAAAGGGTATTTAAAAAGGGTACTAAGGCTTAAATATTAAATACTACGTACGCTAGAAGGGCTAAACGATATTTATAATATATGAGCTAGAAGTCTACTTATATAATGCTTAAGATAAATTAGAAAAAATTTAAAAGAAAAAATAAAAGAAAGAACTAAATTAAAATACGTTATTAAAATATATTAAAAAAAAAAAAAAAAAAAAAAAAAAGGGGAGAGAATAGAAAACCGCGAGCTAACTACTAGTAAGGCGATAAGTACGATAAACTAAAGTACTATCTATCTAAAGACTACTACTATAGTAGTATACTTAAGCTCGCGATTTAAGGACCCGGGAGAATAACCAAGAGGATAATAGGTATAAATAGCTAGACGCGGTCAATATTATAAGAGTAAATATTACTAACTTACTACTCTAGAGCTATTAGACGATTACCCTTACGCGGGTATTATTTATCTAGAAGGTCCGCGCGGCTCTAAGGGACTCATAAGACTAGGCGCGCTGTTATTACTATAATACCTATAATAGTTATATTTACCGCGTTTATCGTATATACTATTAGCCTTATTAGCTCTATTTTTACTATCTACCCTATCTAGACCTAGATAACTACGATAGCTACGCTCGCCGCGCTTATTTTACTCGTTATTAAATTTTCCGTCTATATCGTCTTTATTATCGTTACCGTTAGTACTAAGGGATCTTAAGCGCCTTATAGACTAGTAAGGAGTTAAATAATAGCTAAATTTAAAAGACGTTTTAGAAAGTATTCTAGAGGCCGCGTAAAAGCTAACGACTTAGCTAAGGGCGAAGTTTATTTACTTAAATTAGGCCGCTATAGCTTAGAAGAAAGTTAAAAGGGCGAAATTTATAAGAAGGCGGCGTTAAGATTTACGTTAGGACTATTAGGATTTATAAATTATTTAATAGAGAAAGCCTTTACTACGACCGTCTATTATATCTTATTACGGAGCGGGATAATTATTAGTATTAGAGTTAATACTAGCGTTATTATATTAGTCGACTATTACGCCGTTAATAGTAATAGAATTATGCGGGCGGTTAGCGCCCTTTATAGAGGTTATTAGTATTATTTATTAAAAAGTATAGAGGATAGGGAATAAGGTAATTATATTATTAGCGCTAATAATAAAGATATTAGAAAAATATAGGTTAGTAAAAGGTTATATAGTGCGTAAAATATAAGTAAAAGTTAAAATAGGTTATTTATAGAAGTTATATGGGTTAGCGTGTAGAAATATAACGATATTCTATTATAGCTATTTATATAATAATAAAACTTATCGTAGTCTTAATAGTTAATATAAATAATGGTGATAAAGAAATTTTAGCTATTATTCGCGCTTCGTTATAGGAATAAGCTTATAGAGAAATAGAAAACTATATTAAAGAATAGACGAAAGTTAAAAGTAAGAGGGAGTAAAAGAGTAAGCGTTATATAAAAATCTAAAAAGTTATAAAGTTAGTTAAGATCTAAATAAATAAGAATAAAAGATAATAAAAAAAATAAAGATAGAGATTCTAAAGCGGCGCGTAAAAGCTACTTATAAGAATAAAGAGTATATTATATCGCGCGGCTAGAAAAGAAGTTCTATAAAACTAAAAACCCGCGATAAAAAGTTCTATAAAATTATTAAATTTATTTTAAAATATAAAATGTTAAAACTAAATATCGTATATAATATAATATCTACGTAAACGCGCTAATTTTCGCGTTACGTTGACGCGTATATCTAAGAATACGCGGAGAAAGTATAAAATAACGGCCGGCTAATATCGAAAAGATAGTAAAATATACGATTAACGGAAAAAAAGTAGAAAAAGTATAGAGATAGCGCCTCGCGAGACCTCGGCCTAGAGAGAAAGAAGTACTATTACGATAATAGAGCGGTATCCGCTTTTACTAATATAGTAATTAGATCTCTACTTCGTAGTAGTAGAAGACGGCCTACTACCTTATTAGCTACCCTATAAATTCTATACGCGGTGTAAGTAGACTCTGAGAATAGCACGGCTCTACTATACTACTAATATATATATATAATACCTAGTACGCCTAATATAGGCCCCTTATAGGCTAATCTTAGTCCTATATACCCTATAGCTTTAGTAGTACCCTACTACCCGCTTCTAGAGATCCGC
The DNA here is from genome assembly GCA_002224055.1 of Pezizomycotina sp. ARF18. Classification (NCBI taxonomy): domain Eukaryota; kingdom Fungi; phylum Ascomycota; species Pezizomycotina sp. ARF18. Next base: position 10,207 of record AZLU01000407.1, on the reverse strand, counting down.
CCCCTACGCTTGGCATTAGTACGAGCAGCGTGTGATACTAAGTAGAAATAATATTTAAATAATATTAACGCTTCTTTTTTATTTATTAATAAAATATACTACGTATATATTAGAATTATTTTTTATCTAATATTTTAATATTTAAATTAGTAATACATCTATATTTAATATTTCTAAATTAAAAGGCTCTAGAAATAACTATATTAGATTTTTAATAATAGATAATAAAATTATATATATTTTATTATAACTCTTATATACGTTAATCTTTATAGAAACTTTATTATCTATACCTCCGCCTTAATCTAGCGTTATATAGTAAAATATTAGATTTTAAAGCTTATAAAAAAATATCTTAAAATTATTTTTTATTTTACTTCTACTTTACTAATATCTTAATATAATTATATTTAGAGACTTCTATATAATTTTTATAATTTATAAGATAAAAAGCTAAAGCTACTATATATTTTTATAAAACTAATATTAATAAAAGTTTAAAAAAATAAAAATTACTTAATCCTATTTTCTATAATAAATATTATTAGATAGAACTTGAGAATACGTAAAGAAAAAAATTATATTAAAGCGGCTATTTTAAAATTTAATATTCTTAAATTATAAACGAAAATATTCTTACTATAATAAACTAAATATATAGGCTAATTAAAATTAAATAATTCTTTATTATTTTTATCTCTATTAATAACTATAAGTATAAAAGCTCTCTAATTCCAGAGATAGAAAATATTTTTAATTTAAAATTATTAAACTATACCGCCTATATTTAATTAATTTTAGCTTTTTTTTATACCTTTATTTTTTAGTTTTTTTATTTTTATCTTTTCATATATATTTTTTTCTCTATCTTTTTTCTATCTTTTTTTTTTTTTATTTTTATTCTTTTTTTTCTCTATATATCTTTTAGTCTTTTTTTATATTACTTCTTAAGCTTTTTATTTTAAAATCTTTTTATTTTTTTTTAGTCTATTAATTAGATATTATTAATTATTATATAACTATAACCTCTAAAAGTATTTTTTTATAGTTTATTACGTTTTAAATTTTAATTTTTACTTTTAATTCTTTTCTAGAGCTATTTTTATTTCTATATTTATATAATTATTTTTATATTTTAAATTTTCTTTAATTATCTATTTAATATTATTATATTTAAATATAGATAAATTACTTAACGTAAAATTAAAGATTTAACTTCTTTAAGTTATTTATATCTTAAATTAATTTAGTAATAAGATTAAACTCTAAATATAAAATATATAGCTTCTATTTAACATAAAAAATTTTTTTACTACGTTTTATTCGTAAAAGTATTTATTATTATATTTTAACGTAGAGGTTTTAATTATTACTCTTAAATAGAGTTCTAGTTATTACGTCCTAATATAAAGATTCTAATTATTACGTTCTAATATAGGTTCTAGCGGTTTACTCTATTATACTCCCCATATTAGTATATAACGTTTTATTAATTTTAAAAACGATATTAACTTGTCCGCTACGTCCGATCGTTAAGCTATATTACGAGACTTTTATATAGTAAATCTATTAACAAACTCTAGTTTGTTACTAATAGGCTAAAATCTCTACGCTAGTAATTTTATAATTTCCTAGGGTTCGAGGTTAAATATTTAAGATATTATATAATATAATAGTATATTACTAATAATACTAATAGTAGTTTTTATAAATTCTATTAGAAATACTCGTCTTTTAAGAATAGTTCTAGTAGAGAGGCCGACTAGAGAATTCTTTAAAAATATCTTTAAAGAATTAATTCTTTTCATTATCTTTAATAAGATCTTTAATATTATTATTAACGTTAGTTTAAGGCATTTTATTCTTACTTTAAGTATATATTTTAGCCGGTATAAAGACTAACCGAGATAGAGCTCTATTAAAAAAAGCCGAGGTTTAAGGAGAGATTTTTTAATTTTTTTATAGTATTGAACTTACTTTTATTATTAATAAGTTTAAAGCTAGGCTTTACTTTTTAAGAAGAGGGGTTTAAGAAAGTCTACGTAATTAATATTATTTCTTATATTAGATACTTATATAAAAAAAGTATTATTAATATTATTATAAGTAGTTTAAGCCGTTTCTAGTAAGTATTAGATAATTTTTCTAAGACTTAATAATTTAATATAAGTATTAATATTAATAATAAGGTTAATAATAAATAGTAGTTATAGAGGATATTATTATAATTTTATTATTAAGGGGTTAAAAAACTTAAAAGAAATCTTTTAGCTTAAGAGATTTATATTAAGGAATAAGAATTAATAATTTTAAGTATTCTTATCTTAGTATTAAGAGTACCCTCTTTTAGCCTTTTCTCTACCGGTTAGATTAATTAGAATAAGTTAAGACTCTAATTTATTAATATTAGCCGTAGTATATATTATAGATTATTAGATTAAGAAGTCTCGATAGTAGAGAGACTACCTTATTAATATAGAGAGCTTATAGCGTTACTATAGAAATTATTAGTAACCTATCGAGGCTTAGTTTATACGGCTCGAGGAGCCTTAATTGTAATATTTATATTTATAACAACAACTTTAAATCTCTAACTTATCTGTATATAATATAGAATCTATGAAGTAAGCCGGATTCTAGGTCTGGCATAGGATATAGCGTATCTTATAATATTACCTTTCCCCTAGTTTTATAAAAATGATCTAATCCTCTATTATTACTAAAGTATTAGGATGCGGCGTAGTTCTTAGGTTTTAGTAAGTGGGATTTTCTGGTTTATCTCTCTGGTTTTAAAGGTTTTGCTAATATGTTGGTTTAATGTAGGGATATGATATGGTGATGTTGGTGGAGAGGACACTTATGGTGTTAAGCTATGGTATGGGGATACCGGTGTTCTGCTATGGGGATGTTGGTGGATGGATATAGGATGTTGAGCTATAGCATAGGGATGTTGGTAGACGGATATAGAGATGTTGGTGGACGGATATGGAGATGTTGCCCTATGCATGGGGATACCGGTGCTCTGCTATGGAGATGTTGAGCCATGCCATAGAGATGTGTGTGGATGGACTGGAGATGTTGAGCCATGCTATGAGATGTGGTAGATGGATATAGAGATGTTGGTGGACGGATATAGAGATGTTGTTAGCTAGCAGATATATAAATATAATAAATAATTATGTTGGTGAATAAAGATGTTAAGCCATGGCATAGGGAGGTTGTTAGCTAGCAAATATTTATAAATAATATAATAAATTATATATAAAATTCCAAATCGATGTAAAATGTAAAATAAAATATAAAATTATATAAAATATCTAAATAGAATTATTTTATATATAAAAATGTCTTGGCGGGTTAGCCGGATCATTCGGGTCAAGATAACCCGGGCCGATATCGAATACTAAATACTATAATTATTAAATCCTATAAAACCTACTTAAAATTTAGTAATTAGAACTAGACTAATAAATATTAAAAAAAATATTAAAATTAATAAAAAATAGTAAAAATATAAAATTAAAATAATAGTAAATAAATAAAATATTAGTATTCTTTAGAATTATTATACTATTTTTAGAAATTTGGTGACCCGATTGACCCGCCCGACCGCCCGCTGGGTCGGCTGGGTTAGTAGTAGCGACCTGACGGGCAGCAACGGGGCAGCATGGGCGGGTCAATACCCCCCTCGGGTCGGCCCGACCACCGATGTTCAAACACTATAAAGAGAAAAAAAAGAGAGAAAAAACGAAAGAAAGATAGGCTAAAGAGTTAATTTATATTTACTTAATATTAAGAAAAAAATTAAATTAATTAATAAAAAAAATTTTTTAGGGCTTAGCGTTTAACGCTTAAAAACTTTAACATATTTCTACTATACTTTAAGTATAATAAATATGCTAAGAGCTTTTTCAAAATAGATAACTACCGTATACTTGATATATACCAGGACTAGAGGAATAACACGAGTCAAAGAGAAATCGGGCGCTAGGAGCACGCAGGCGACGATCTATAGGGATAGTCAGGGCATTAGCGTGGGTAGCCTTGGCGGTAGGTCCTTATAGAAGATAGTGTTTCGTAGCGTTACCGAAGCTACTACTTGGTTACCGAGAGGAATAATGCCCGGCTACCCCCACGCTAAATGCCCTGGATAGTATAACTTTCGGCTCGTTTTTTCACAATGATCTATATGAGATCCTCTAGAACGCTTTGTATTGGTTTTCAAAACTTCCAGAGAGTATTTTTCAGCCACGCAGAGTCTCCACTCTTGTCAAATTGCCCGCGTATTCTTTCCCTTAGCTTGCTTAAGAATAGATTACTTATAGATTTAGTAGAGGTAGAGATACAATAAAGTACAGCTATCATAGCTTTACGGGATTCCCGGAAATGCTTGACACATGCATATACATCGACTTCGCAAAAGGAGGCAATTCCCAAGGAAAGAAAAACAAAGGGAAAGGGGCAGACGCATGAGCCTATTCGCAGTTGTATGATCTCCCTTCAACCCACCAGATGCGCAAGGAAAAGGATAAAAGTATTCAAGGAAGCTACAGATTTTTAGAGTATGAATATATGCCGAAGTGAGAGACTTTAGGTGAGTTCGTCCTCATCATATCCATATCCCTGGCCACCGTAATAGCCATAAGCGCCACCGTATTCGTCGTCGTCATCGTCGTCATCGTCGTACTCGTCATCGTCGTACTCGTCCGCCGCGCCGTCGGTCTGCGTCATTGTGGTGTCGACATTTTGTTCAGCGATTGTGGCCGCTGCACCCCGGCGGGCACCGATCCTAGCAATCTTGCGTTCACGCTCCTCTAACCCACTAGAATCGCTACTCTCCTCCATAGACTTGCCAGCGCTAGCTATGGCTTCATCCAGCGCTCTTTTCCGCTTGTGAGCATGGATCTCGTTCTGTCGCGCTTTTAGGTCTTTCGATGCGTTTAGTCTTCATTGCTGGGTTTCAGATAAGCCACATGCCGTAATGGTTTTCCAGCTCAGTTCGTGCCACCGCATGAGAACCGCGGACGGCAGAGGCAGGTTGTCCGCGTCGGTGTGAAAAAGCGGATTGTCTCGATCGGCTTGACGGGCGGGGGAACTCTAGAAGACGATGGGAGGGAACTGGTCCTTCGGATTAGGCGAAAGAACGTTTGTTGCTCTTGAGAGTTTCGTGACTCGCGACCCAGATCATATCTGCCTCCATCCAGTTATTGCCATGGTTACCCGTTGGACGCAAGAAGAAGCCCCCTTCATCGAAGATTCGGTGCATGCTAACTCCATCGCTAGCCTATTTGCGATGATGTGAACGCCGTATCCGCTGGAAATGAGAACTTCCACGAGTTTGTCCGCTTTTCCTCGCCCAAGAAGATGCCAAGTATTTCCATAGTGCGATGGACTTTTCGTCCTCGGTCCAGAACGCCGAATATGGGAAGAGATGGGCGGTCTCCCGGGGGTTATCGTTGTCTGCGATACTTTGAGGCGCTGACGGCGCAGATCTCTTTTGACGTCGATGCAGTATTTTGAGAAGTTCGGATCTCTGCGCTTGGCGCTCTTGTCACGAGAATATCTCCGGAAGCAGAGGATTTGTGACGCCGAATAGTCCCATGTAGCTTCCGAGATCGGGGACTGGCTGCTGTGACTTCTCGATAACCTCCGTTTTGTCGTCCTCCTGCAGTTTCAAGACCCTAGGGTTCTCTAGCTTAAGTCGACAGATTTCACATCCAGGTTGAATCCTTCTGCGCTTCGCCGGACGGAGTGGTTTCTTGGGGTTCGCATGGAGTCGGGGTATCTGAGACGCTACGGGACCTACGACCCTTCGGTGTTCCTGAAGGGGTGGTGCGACGGGATTCCCCGGACTTGCCACCGCCCCAGCCACGGAGGACTTGATGGCCTCATAAAAAGCAACGGCTATATCGCAGAGTTCTAACGAAGAAAGTTTGCTAATACCCTCGAAGAATTTGGGATTCGGTGTGTATTGGCACAACCCCTTGAGAAGCCCTCTTTCAAAACCAGCCAGAAAGGGTTGGTCGTCGATATAGAGTAGAATCTTGAGAAAAGCGTCCGGGTTCGCGGTGCTGAACGCCTTGAAGATATACTTTTCGTCGTCCATGCTATGGTCTGCCAGCCCGGAGGTAGACGCACAGGATGCGAGGGATGAACCGGATGGTGTTCTATATAGCAACGCCGAGGAGCCACGTTAGTGACTGCGCTTTGGTGGTAAAGGACAGAGCTAACACGAGGGAGATCTCGAGATAACTTCTACGTTACTTCGATACTCCCAGCGACGATTTCAGGAGGACGAAGCCGCTATTTCTCGCGTTATTTCAGGCGTATATCTGACAACGCCGTGGCGAACATCAGGGATCAGGCAAAAGGGAGAGTCTAGGAGGAAGGTTATTGTTTGATTAATATTGCGATAGACAATAGAGAGAGCTAAGATAAGATAAAATATTTTAAAAAGTAGACGTTATTGTTATTTATTTACTATTTAATGTTTAGAAACAAAAAGTTAAACTTTTAAACTTATATTAAAAAGCATAAAAAAGAAATAAAAATACTAAATAGATATTAACTTTACTTAACGCCACGTATTAGTAAAGCTTAATAAGAGACTTAATATTAATATAATGCAACTATAAATTATATAGGTTTTGATCGATGAGAAATTAAGCAAGTTTACGGCGCTTTGTATAGGTTTAGATTAAAGCCCTATTAACGCTAAAACTTCGATGCGTTTTACGGTCTAAAAAAGCGGATAAGTGAATAAGTATACTTTTAACGACCGCGTTATTAGCGATGTGAAGACTTCCCACCAAGGTATTGTTTTCTAGATTCGTTTTTACCCTTATAAGGGCGCTAAATTCATAGGCATCACTTATAGCAAGTTATCTTATAAGGGGATATCTAATCGTCATCTCATTAATTAACTAAGGTATAGTTAAACAGAATAACACAAATACAAAAAAATTAAAAGGGCCCAGGGACGCCTAGACGACTAATCTTAGTCCGGCGGCTTTTGGAAGCGGCAGCATAATAAATATATAGGCCGAGAGGCAGAGAGTGCAAGTATGTAGGGATATGGTGAGAACAGGCGACATTTTGAAGACGTCGAGTTTCTGAAATCGTGACGTTCGATGTGAAGGAGTGCCCGTTCATTTAGACGTAATGCTTGTTTCCTGTTGTCCCACCAATCTATTAGCTCATTTCTCCCTTATCTCTCCCTTGCTCCCTAAGCTCAGACCGATTAGGTTTTACTTACAGCCCCCGCCAACCTTATGCGCCCTCTCGTTTATCTTGTCGCTCGCGTATGTGAACGTGCCCTGACCGTGTCGAGCGCGCTATTGTTCCCGGAAACGTGGCCCTTCATCTGCTGCTTGTGGCCCTCTACCGCGACGGCGTTTTTGTTCGTGTGTACCTTGTCGCCGCGTAGGAGCCGGCGTTGTGTATATTGTTGCCGAGCTTGCTAAGGATAGACTGGTTGGGGTGTTGTACTTGGTAATTTAAAGGAGGATGGGTGAGGTTTAGGAGGAAGTGAGGGTCTTCGTTTAGGATATATAGATTCCTAGGCTTGGCGTTTGATATGAAAAGTGGCTTCTTATATAAAAGCGTGGGAGAGCTACGAATTGAAGTTAGATTATAGCTGGGAGAAACCAAATGACGTCATAAGAATAATATCTTAAGATTTGATTTAATATTATAATAATAAGCGTCTGTACCATGTAAGAAGAGAGCTGGGGAGAAAAATGGCTTTAGTTAATACTTAATTGATAACAATTATCTACTCTGAAGAGAAGAGAAAGAGAAAAAGAAAGAAAAGGAAAAAAGCTCTGCAGGAACTATACTTAAAAAGAGTGAACCTCCACTATTTGCGATAAGGAATTCATTTCAATTCTTTATACGGCCAAGACCATCAAAAATATAATCACTTGCCCGATTTTCTTCCCCCAAAGGGTTAGAAGAAAGAGAATTTAACTCGCTCGGATTAAAAAATTGCTAAAAAATATACCCAATTTTCTTTCTCTGAAAAATTGAAAGAAAGAAAGTTTAACTTGCTCAGATTAAAAAAAATACTAAGAAATATATCAAGAAATATGCTAAAAAAATTTAAAATTTTTTATATCATTTTATTTTATTTTTTATTTAAATAACTTTTTTAACTTTATTAGTTAATTGTGTTTTAAGTATAATTTAAATATAAAAAAAAATATAAAAATTTATGTATATATTTTAATAAATTAAAAAAAAAATCAAGCGCTAAGAGCATACAGAACAACAATCTATAAGAGGAACATAGATCAAAGAGAATTAAATGCTAAAAACACCCAGAATAACGATCTGCCCGATTTTCTTTTCTTGAAAAGTTGAAAGAAAGAGAGTTTAACTTACTTAAATTAAGAAAAGTACTAAGAATGTGTTAAAAAATATACTAAAAAAAAAAATTTTTTTTTAAAAAAATTTTATATTATCTTATCTTATCTTTATTAAAATGACTTTTCTAATTTTATTAATTAATTGTGTTTTAAATACAGTTTAAATACAAAAAAATATAAAAAACCCAATATATATTTTAATAAATTAAAAAAAAAAAAGTGAGCGCTAGAAGCACGTAAGGCAACATCTATTTTTTCCTCTAAATGAATCAATGCTAATACCAAAATATACGATAGGAAAAATTTAGCATGGCTGGTAAAATAGCTACAAAATGTTCGAATCATTATAGTCTAGCTCTAAGAAGAAAAGAAAAAAAACAACGAAAGAGAAAAAAAGCAATCTAAGCGAAATAAAGTTACTACCCTTGCCTATTAAGCACACGCCTAAAAAGCCAATTAGCTGTTTGCCCGATTTGCCCGATTTGTCCGATTTTCTTTTCCCAAAGGGTTGAAAGAAGAGGGTTCAACTAGCTCAGATTAAAAAAAGTATTAAGAAATATACTTAAGGAATATATTAAAAAAATTTTTTTTATATTATTTTATTTTATTTTTTTATTTAAGATAACTTTTTTTAATTTTATTAATTAATTGTGTTTTAAGTATAGTTTAAGTATAAAAGAAATATAAAAATCTACACATATATTTTAATAAATTAAAAAGAAAATCGGGTGCTAGGAGCACGTAGAACAACAATCTATATTCTTTTTACTTTTTAAGAGAAATTCAGTAAAAGTATTAAGAAATATATCAAAAAATGTGCTAAGAAAAAAGAAAATTTTAAAAATTTTTATATTATTTTATCTTATTTTTTATCTAAAATAATTTTTTAACTTTATTAGTTAGCTGTATTTTAAGCATAGTTTAAGTATAGAAGAAATAAAAAGATCTATGCGTATATTCTAATAGGGTTAAAAAAAAAATCGGGCGCTAAGAGCACGCAGGGCGACGATCTATCTTAATCCGAGCGAGTTGAACCCTCTTTCTTTCAACCTTCAGGGAAAGAAAATCGGGCATATTGGCTACTCGAAACTGAGGTTCTTCTCTTCTATTACCGGAGAGTCTATCTAATAGTTTTTCTCTTCATATATTTTGTCCTCTGGGATATAAATCCGTGTCCCGAGTTTCAAAAGGTTCCCTTCTGACTAAAGTGCAAAGATGAGGGATAAAAACCTAGCCAGTGCCATAATAACCAAAAAAAAAAGGCTGCGATGCGACAGACAAGATACAACAATTCGGCTCCAATCATTGCCCTATTTTCGCGAAGTTCCGAGGGGTCGCAGAAAAAGATAAATAAATTAAGAGTTACGATTAGAAAGATCTGAAATCCCGTAAACGTAACCCCAAATACTCAATACCCCACACATGAGGGGAGAGGGTCAAGTTGCGCATCTTTGTCGGATATTCCTCTTTGAGTAGTAGGAGATGCCGTAACGATTGCGAATATTGCAAATTGATCATTAATATGTCGTGATCGCCCGGCGGATACAAAGAATTTACAACGTGAATTATACCTCCGACGTGAACATTTTTTCTCTCTCACGGAGGAAAAGAAGAATGAGACTACAAAAAGTCACGTTCCACGTGTTGCGCAGACAAATGCAATATACCACACTTTGTGTTTTCTTTTTTTTTTTTTTTTTTAGTTTAGTCGTGCTTCGTATATCTGCCCTTTCCTCCTCTTCTTTTTTTTTTTGGAAACCCTTTTATCTTTCCTCCTCCGTATTGTTCTCCGCATGGCCGGTACGCCGTGTGACTATTCGAATGGCGGAGCGGAGCCATCG
>AZLU01000406.1:0-17269 GCA_002224055.1 Pezizomycotina sp. ARF18 | reverse complement strand
CCTCTCCCGCCGACGACGCGCCGACCGCTGACCGAACGGGTTCTGCTCGCCGTAAAAGTCGTCGTGGGTGAGCCGCTTCGCGGGGATTTCGTCCTCGACGACGACGACGCCGACGGGGCGAAGCTACCATTGGTAGGCGGATACGTGGCGCGCGGAAGGTCCGAGGGGGAAGGGTTGGCTAAGGCCGGCAGCAACCAGCTTCCTCCGCTTAGCCGGCGTGCCATAGGTGGTGTTGTTGGAGGTTGGGGGCTATCGCTAGCAGAGGGGGGGGGGGTTTTGAAAGGTCGAAAGTGCGATGAGGGGTGCTAGGGCTATTTAGTTTGCAGCTCGGGGATTCGTAAAAAGTAATATACTTGAGTTTCGGAGTCGGAGGCGACTGAAATTGAGTAAATCGCGTGCTTGAAGGTAGGCTTCGTCGCGTGGTTTAGCTATGATGATGATGATAAGAATTGCTTTGGTGTTTTGTTATTGTTGTTTCTTTTTTTTTTTGTCTCGTCCTATTGTCGCCAAGACTCTAAAGAAAAGGATCCAACACATTTCGATATACTCCCCAGTGCCACGGCAATGACCTTTTGGCGCAAAACCGAAACGTTAAACCCTCTCCGTCATAGTGCGTACTCTACTTTGCCGTGAAAGCTTTTTTCTTAATAAAAGGGCTCCACTCGCCCCTCCCAATTGTCTTCGGCCACCATCTTAACAAATCGTCATCCTTATCTTTACGCTTCGTATTTCTCCAGGGCCATCTTCTTTCTTAAGTAGAACGACACATACTTAATTGCCAAGTTCATAAGAGGCGATGGATGGAGCTGGTCCATGTTTCAGTACGAAGGCTCACGGCACTCCACGGTCGGCAGATTCGTTGCGGTCGTTCTCGCTCGAAGCTGGTCAGGCCGACATGATGTTCCAGACATTTTTTCCGACTTCAGTAATAAGCCTCGCATTCCTCGCAGGTAGTCGACGCTAAGACTTTGATTACGTTTTTTTTAATGTTTTATTCACTATTGCGAACAAAAGCCGCTTCTTTGTTTCTATCAGCTAAGAACAAGTCTTCTGAAGCACAATAGAGCTCGATGCTGAAGTTCACCAGGCTTTTCCCCTACCGGTTACTACAAGTGTAAGGGACAGCGATCGATTCATTGGGTAGACTAATTTTAATAAAGGAAATTGAAAGCAGAACTGATAGATAGGCCTTTTCCTCCGTAGTAATATTAGACAATCCTCTCACAGCCATCGACCCATCCAGCGTACAGCCCTTCCCTTCCACAGACGAAATCGAAGGCCACTACTCAGCAGCAGCGATGCGGCTAAGAAGAGAAGGCAGATTCCAAAAGCGCTGCCAGCGGCAAATCTATCTTAACCGACAAAGAAAAGGAGAGCAGTTCGAACGGCAAGCGGAACTAGAGAGAAAGGAGAGCTGAAAGAGCTCGAATCGAGGGCCCGCATCGTCTTCGGAAGCCGGTAACGGGTCCGCAGCGTAGAGAAGTCATGAACAGGAAGGCGGAGTACATCGCTGGAGTTCCGTGCCGCCAAAGCCAGAGGAGCCGGACAATTGCTGCATGAGCGGATGCGTAAATTGCGGTTTGTTTCACCTGACCTGTCCTCCTCTCCTCTCTCATTCCCCAGTGTTTCACAACTGCGATATTTAAGGAATCTTTCGGGTTCTAAACAAAACTCTAACGAGTTTCTTGTCTCTTCAATTTGCAGTATGGGGATCTCTACCGGAAGACATGGAGTACTGGGTTTCCGCGCGGATCAAGCCCGGGAGGCGGCCAGGAAGCAGTCAATGACCAAGGAACAACTTCAGCGGAAGAAGACAGCGGACGGTTCCTGGGCGAAGAGATGACGAATGCTGTCGGATAATTACAAGGATATACCGTTGGGATTCGGGCTTTTATGGAGACGGAGAGAAGCGACTGAAGCAGCGGAGGGCTTCAAAGCGCAAGCGGCTAATAGCTGGGAGTGGAATAGGGAGAAAACAAGTTGGAAAAAGTAAGATTATTGTTACATTTGTACACCAAACGTTTATAGAAAAATTTGTTCAAAGAATAATCCTATGATGGCATTGTTGTTGCTCCTGCCGGCCGCTGTAATGATATTTTCACAATATTACTTCTGCATTATACCTTAACGCTAAGTAACTAACCTTAAACGAAGGAAGGCTCATGCACCTCGTGGCGACCACGAGTATAAGGCAACATAGGGAAATAATAGAAGGCCACCTTTATTCATGCCTTTTGAGGCACCAAAACATACCTGTTGTCCGTTGCATATCTGTATATTTATAGCGATTTTGGGTAAGGATAAGAGGAGAGGAAGATCGATGAGCAGAGAGAATAAGAAAAAAAAAAAAAAAAAAAAAAAGGAGACAGACAAAAAAAAATTAATAAAAGTATATGTATATAAATTGAATGATTGAATGATACTTTTTCCTAGTAGAGTTTACTTTTTTCTATTTTCCTCCTGCCACCTTTTAACAGAAAATAATGAAAATTAATAAAAAAAATAAATGGTTTTTTTTTTTTTTTTTTCTCAATTATTCAAGAACTTCTGCTAATTATAAAAAGTATACATTCTCATTTCTTTATACTGCGAACCTCCCCTACTACTGGCGGTACTCTCGCTATTGTATGTATCATTTTGTATAAGGCCATACGTAACGCTTAGAGAGCAGTGAGTGTGTAGTTATATTAATAGCCTATCGCTCTTATTCCTCGTCTCCTATATTACCAGTTCCCTAAGCGATCGATGTGAAGGTGGTCCAGTTCCATTTCCAGTTTCCGAAACCCTACACACTCAAACTACCCTTAGTCTCTCTCTCTAGTCTCTACCAGCAGAAAGATCCAGACGAACATACCCCCAATTCCCAGGGAGAAAAGCCTCAGCAAGTCCTGCCCAATAAAACCTTTAGATATAAGGTGCTCCTATTTCGTTTTTCTTATATCTATCTATCCATCTCTCTCTGGCCCCTTCTCTCTCGTTTTTCCAATTCTCTTTCTCTCTCTCGGCAGCTTCTGAAATTCCTTCCTCCGAGAAAAACCCAATCTCCTAGCGTCGAATACCTGCATTCTCCATCCGACTGCTTCTGGAAGCAGCCTTTGCTTTTCCATGTTTTGACCCGTTTCGATTCGCTTTTGTGTCCTTTTCCCTTGTATTCCCTCCAGTTCAGACGCAAAACCAATAACACAACGACCTCTTTTTTAACACCTCCGCCGTTATCAACAATATGCCTTCAAGTCGAATATACGGACAATTCGGTTTGTCCTCTTAGCTTTCTTCGTAAGTAGTAAATCTGCAAGTCGCGCTCAGTTCTCCGTGGCTATTAATAGTACAAAAAGAAAAGAAAAAATTTGTATGAAGACATCGTCATTGCTGTTTTGGGGCGGCGGTTCAGATCGATTTAAGGAAACTTGGCATTTGTGTCGCTTACCTTTCCTTCTTTTTTTTTTTTTTTTTTTTTTTCCATCCGTTCGTCGGATTTGAAAAATTGAAAAAAAAAAAAAAAAAAAAAAATAAAAAAAAAATTTCCTAGACCTTTGCCGTGATTATAAAATCCGGACGAGCTACTACATCTCAGACGTCTCCCCTGCGCCCAAAGGTGGTGTCGCCAGCACGCCCAAGGACAGCGCCAACGGTGCCAGCGGCCATGCCATCGATACGGCAAGACCGACGACGACGACCAGTCCCAGTCGGTGACGACATCCTAGTCAGCGGGAAAGCCAATGCTACCTTCATCACTCTGGCCAGGAACACGGATCTCTGGGATATGGCCGACAATCCATCCGTCACGTTGAGGATAGGTTCAACCGGAAATACCACTACGATTGGGTCTTCCTGAACGACGAACCCTTCGAACGCGCTTCAAGAAACTCACCTCTAACCTCGTCAGTGCAAAGCGAAGTACGGCGTGATTCCTAGGAGCATTGGAGTTTCCCGAGTTTCCCGAGCTGGATCGACCAGGAGAAAGCAAAACAAGTCCGAGAAATATGGTATGCAATGTTTTCCCTATCTTTGCCTCCCTTTTAACGATCTCGCTTCCAATCGTGTTCGGCGCAGCGGCAACCAAACCCCCCCCCCCCCCCCCAAACAAAAAAAAAAAAAAAAAAAAAAAGGTAGTAGAACAGCTTCCCAGAGAAAATATACTGACTGGTCCTGATCGACTCTACAGAAAAAGAAGAAGATCATCTACGGAGACTCCGTTTCCTACCGCCACATGTGCCGCTTCGAATCCGGTTTCTTCTTCCAGCACGAATCCTAGCATCGTACGAGCAGTATTGGCGAGTTGAGCCGTCGATCAAGCTCTTCTGCGATATCGACTTCGACCATTCGTATACATGAAGAAGCACAACAAGAAGTACGGATTCGTCCTCAGTTTGTACGAGTACATCGACACGATCCCGACGCTATGGAACACCGTCAAGGCCTTCATGAAGGAATACCCCAGCACATTGAAGCCGATAACGCGATGAGGTTCCTGAGCGATGACGCGGCAACAACTACAACAAAGTGCCATTTCGTGAGTCTTCACAGCAGTTTCGTTGCTACAAGTGAATATAAAGAAGCTAATAGGCGCGCTTGCATATAGTGGAGTAACTTCGAGATTTGCATCGCTTGACTTCTTAAGGTCTAAGCTTACATGGATTACTTCAACTACCTGGACCGGAGCGGCGGCTCTTCTACGAGAGATGGGGTGATGCGCCGGTACACTCGATCGCCGCCGGGTTGATGCTGAAAAAGGAACAACTGCATTTCTTCAATGAATTGGGTGCGTTTCCCTCAACTCCAGTTTTCTTCTTTCCCCCAAAGAACCACAGCTTACATAAACTCTCCTAGATATTGGCACGTCCCTTTTCACACACTGCCCCACGTCGGAAGCGGATCGCTTAAAGTTTCAAGTGCAACTGCAAGCCCTCGGAAACTTTGACTGGAAGGCTACTCCTGCACGTCTAGTATTTCGACATGATGCAGATGCAGAACCGGAGGGTTGGGAGTCGCAGCAATAGGATAGCGCGACGACGACGACGAATAAATAACGATGTACATGTACATTCAGCCCCATGCGTGGCCTGCTCGTTTTCTGCGTTATTTGTGTCTATTCTTGTAATTCATAGGTTTTATTACTATTCTTCCGTGTCTTTTTTCTCGTATCAATTACCTCATGTGAGTATCGTTTAAATATGAGGAAAGCTTGTTTGTTTTCGTTTCATTAGCAATTAGATAAAAATTTTTCCTTACGGTCATAGTTGATGTTTTTATTCACGACGCTTTTTTATTATAAATTAGCTATAGGAGTACATGTTTTTTGATAAATTAAACAACGGAAAGATATCATAGCTTCGCGCTCAGCCGGGAAAAGATAGATAGATATCCTGAAAATCGCGCGCATGGTTCTGGCAAATGGTTGTAATATGCTTTACGCCGCAGACTATGGTCTTATTGGCACGTTAGTAGATGGCTGTGATATATTCCGCGCTGCTATATTTCTGCTTTATAGTTGTTCCCTCTACCAATTCCACATCGTCTTGTAGTTAAGGACTCTGGAGCCAAGACGGTCGTACTCCTTCTGGCCATCCAGGTGTCGTTGGTGCCTGTCAGCTTTCCAAATACGCTGGCACCTTTCCAGACGATAACCTGTGGATCCAGCTCTCTCGGCGGGACGCTGATGGTAATATTGCTCATGGAGGGTCGTAGAGCGCTCAACCTAATTAGAAAAGAGAGCTGGTTAACGTATAGCTGTACATATATATAAGAAAATATTGCCAAACGGTCGAGTTCGTTTACATACCTTTCCTCTAACAGATGGTTAAATCCCGATATTTGAGAACCTCCGCGACGACGAGGACGCCGGATATGAAATCCTTGACCTTCTTCTCATCGCCTTTGGCAGCTTGCGTGATGCTCTCCATGATAGCGATATCGAGAGCCTGTACGGGGACCTCGATTTCTTCCTTCTCTTCAGGTACGGGAACGTCACCGGCGACGGATGCACCGCTTGGGAACGCCATGGAATTGTTTACGCCTGGGATTGGGGTGGAAGCGCCGGGTAGTGGCGTGCCGCCGTCCGGACCGGGTGAGCCCGCGACCGATGATTTCGGTGTACTATCACCTGCGACGCCGTTTAGGTGGGCGACGAATTGGTTCACGCCGACTGGTTTCGGGGTTTGGATAATAGCGCCGCGGCATTGGCGGTAGCGTTAGCCGACAGTCTGGGCCGATTCGCCGGTCGCTACGGCATTGTCGTCCGGGTTCTCAGTCGAACGGAAGAGGGACTGCTGCGCCGCGGACGTTGGGTCGTTGGGAACGTTCTCGTATATATCGTGCGACCTCTCCCATAGCGAATACCGCCCCTTGAGCTTATCGCACATCTCGATAATGTTCGTGTTGAAGTACACCAGCGACGCGAGGTAGACCTCGTCGTACGTTTTGAACGTGTACTTTTGCGTCTCTTTGCCCGCCGCGCGACGTGGAAGTTGTAGAGCTGCACGGCGACGTCGGCTTCGTTGAGCGTGCAGTACTTCGTCTTGAGCTCCTCCGCGAGCAGCCAATCGTAGCGGCGCCGGAGGTTTATGTCCTGGTAAGGGAAGGAGTTCGTGAGGAACATCCGTACCATAGCCGTCGTGACGTCGTCGCCGCCGTACTTGAGGTTCATACGGGAGTCCGGTATCACCATGCCTTCTCAATGCACGAGATGGACGTCTTCTGCGCACCGATATCCACGACGCATGCCGATGAGAAACCGCGCCGAAGGTCGCAGCCATGCTTTCCTGGAAGATGCAAACCTGGCTGAAAAAGAACTCTTTCGCATGAGTTCCACCATCTCCGTGACGTAGAGGCGGTCGTAGAGGTCTGAGATAACCAAGACTACGGAGTAATTCTTGTAGTCCCGCCTGCTTATTCGAATTCTTGCTTCAGTGCCTCCTCGAGGATTATTGTAACGTCCATCAGCCACTCCGCTTTGCTACGTAGTCGTGCTCGTTGAAGACGCCGTCAACCATCGGCCAGTAGAGCTTGTACTCGGTTTCGAATCGTCGGGTATGCGCAGGGCTGTCTGGCCCACAATGTACTCCGGCTTCTCGTCCACCTCCGTCCACTCGACACGGTACGGGTCGTTGTGGTCCTTGATGGACTCCGGCGGCGTGCGCTTGTTGTAATTCACCACCATATCTCTGGAATTGGGGAGCACCGCCTCTTGTTCTGCCTCATGCGCGCCTTCAGGTCCTGCGACATGGTATTGTAGGTAGTTTCGAACGTGTTTACGACGGGAGCGGGTTCCTTCTCCGTCCGGCCGCCTTCTTATAGCCGCCCGCGTACGCCTAGTAGGCTGCGGCGTGTCGATTTCCGGCTCCTCGTCCTCGTGGCTGTCATTCGCTACCGTCTTTTGCCTCTTAGGCCGCGGCTCCCCGTCATTCTCTTCGAATTCTGCCGTCTCGCCCCTCCTCGCGACGACGTACGGATCGTCCTCGGTAGGGCGTCCGATGCTAGGCCGATTCGGAGGTTTCTCGAGCCCGGGTGGATGACAATGACCTTGGAACCGACGCGCTCTTCCTCCTGCGGCTGTTGCTGTTCGCCGTCACCGTTTTGCTGCTGCTGGTCGACGTCCATCGCGTCCGACTCGCCAAACTGCCCGTTGATGTTTTCCAACGTGGCCATCCGCTCCTTTTGCTCCCGGGCGATCTATCTTCGCTCTGCTGCCTGTATACTAGCATTTGTTCATCGCGCTTGAGGTAATCGCTACGGTTTCGAAGCTGCCGGTATTAGCTACAGTAGGGGTAAGTGCTAAAATAGATAGTGCACGGGTTGAGGTTGAGATCTCTCACGTATAGTAGTTTTTCTGATTGATTGGCGCAATGACAGGCCAGGAATGAGTCTTGAGGTTTGTTGTCCGTTCTTTCCAGACCTGTAGCAGAGATGCGGAAAGCGCTATTAGCCCTAGTATAACCTTACGATACCTGGCACCACGACGGCTGTTTCTGAAAAGAAAGAACACAGGTAAAAAGAGACTACAATACGAACCCTCCTCCTTCTGCAACATCCTCCCACTCTTTTTCGGCGGCATCTTGAGGACTTTGACGATTTGTTTCTAAGAGCGTGATGGGAGTTTTGTACGATCGATGGAAGGAATTGTGTGGAGTGTTGAAGTAGGGTAGAAGATAAAAGGAAAAGAAGAAAAGAAAGTGTGAAGCTAACGTGATGAGAAGAAGTAAAAGTAAAGTCAGTAGGTAGGTAGCCCTTTGAATTGCTGGACGGTTTAGGTACAAGCGAGCATCCCATCCACTCTACTTCCGAACAATGAGAATCGACGAGCCAAGACTTTTTTCTTGAGCTCCGGACTCCAGCAGCAGCGTATGGGTGTGTTATAGGCACAAGAACAAAATTCTCAGCCAAACTTCTATAAAAGAGGCTCTTTTCCCATCTAAATAAATAAATAAATAAATAAATAAATAAATAAATAAATAAATAAATACTCTTAAAGCATACATACATACTTCTTAGACTTATCGTCCATCAGTCTTTTCTTTTAATACCTAAGTATCTCTTCAAAGGAATATCTGCCTCTTACTCCCAATTATCTTGAACTCGTACTCTCCTGGGAGTTCCATAAGCAGCTTTATTTGTCGGCAAGTCACTTCGTATAGCCAAGCACGATTATTATTTGACAACAGTTGCTGTAGTCAGAGCAGCTCTTAAGCTTCGTCATTTTTTAACTCGGTGTCGCCCCGCCCCCACCATAACTTATATAAGAAGCCCGGAGTCTTCTTCGCCCAATATTGATTAAAACAACTACAAGAACCGAGTACTGGTCAGAATTCAGGATTCAAAAAAAAAAAAAAAAATGCCCGCCAAAGGAGTCAACAGTAAGAAGGAGGCGGGAAACGCAAAGAAGGCCGCAAATGCGGCCGCTAAGCAGGCCAAAGTAGAACGCCGTGAAGGCAAAGAAGGAGGATGAAGAGTGGGCCCAGGTTCGAAGAGCAACGCAAAGAAGTCCGTCTCAGGACCTGTCAGGTCCTTCTCGACAGTAGATTTCCCCTCTCGACTTTGTTTATTTTCTAACCACCATCTCCTCTTGGTGCTTATAGGGAAGCCGCCGACGCCAAAACGAGAAGCGCCCTGAAGAAGGCAGAACGTGAGGCAGAGCTAGCGAAGGAGGAATCCTCGATAAAGACCATCAAGACGAATCCGAAAGCCGCCAAGAAGCCGTCTGCATCCGTAGCGAAGGCTTCCAGCAGCCTCGACGCCGCACTCGCTGCTATGGACGGTTCCTCCTCCTCCTCTTCTAAGGGAACCATGACGCTCAACGCTTCCGGTATCGACAACGCCTTGGATGCGCTTTCCCTCGCCGGGCCTTCGGAAAGCCAGGCTATCGATCGCCACCCGGAGAGGCGTGTCAAAGCCGCATACCGTGCCTTCGAGGAGCGCCGGATGCAGAGGGCAAAGCCAGCGGAGAATTCGCGGGTCTGCGGCAGAACCAGATCAAGGACAGGATATGGAACGAATTCCAGAAGAGCGAGAGAACCCGCATAACAAGTCCGGAAATGTCTCGTATGATGCCAAGAAAGAAGATGTCAAGAACCTGAAGCAGAAGGAGAGGGATGCGATAGAGTCGCGCCTGACGGAGCGGGACTTGTAAGGCGCCCGGAGGATATTTGAAATGTGTGCCTGCGCGTGTGTTTGTGGGAGAAGCTATTCCTAGTACAGGATATAATCGCTTCTTAAACGTAATTTGAAATAGTATCAAGTAGGTCTCACGCTATTCCTTTACAAATCACTACTAATACGTAGGTGCTGACACTTCGCTAGATTGAATAGAGCACAGAAAATGCCGACAAGAAACGAATCTTCATTCATGTCAGATTAAACGCTCTCAGATTGTATAGGGTTTTCATGTTATTTCACCATATAACAATATGTATTTGCAGATGAGCTATAGCTTGAATAATCCAGAGCAGATACATGGCCGTTCCTAAAGAATTGAGATAAGCCACAAGATACCGGTTTTTTTTTTTTTTGGCTTCAATGCGCTTATTGGAGGGGAATGAGGGCTGTGTCCTCCGGCATGTCAACATGCATCATCCTCAAGCGTCAAATAATCCACCTCTAACTAATTCATGATGTCTTATCACTCAAACATAAGAACACTTCGTCGGTTCCGCCACTCCTGGTTCATATTCATTTTGCGGGCATCTACCTCTTTGAAAAACGGTTTGTACCCCCCAGCTGGTATTAGTTTTATCGCCGACCTCTTCCCAAAGCTTTCGGAAAGTTCCTCGCTCCGTCGGAAGTTAACCCCATCCCTTCGAGGTTCGGAATTCCCCACCAACACCGCTTCCCAACCCGCTGCTGACAAGTACGCTGCCAGCTCCCCGCGTAAAAGACGCTACTCGCGACGCAGCTTTAACTTGGCCCGCCAGTCACGGATGTGCAAGAAGTTCGTCAAGTGCAAGATATCAAATCTAACCCGTAAGCGGCTTCCAGTCCGCCGCATCATCCATGATATCCCGCGCGTGAAATTCGAAAGATAATCCGTGGGCGTCGCGAAATAAATCGTAACTCAGCTTATTGAAGTCGTCTACCAGATCGAGGCCGACGAGCTGGTTTTGGGGGACGCCGCGATGACGAGCTTGCGTATATCTTGGCCGAAGCAGCAGCCGACGTCCAGGTACTTCGCATCGGGATCATCGCGGAGGCGCTCGAGGATGCGCGGGTATGCAGGGCATGAAGCCGAGCTCAGCGCAGGAAGCGCATCTGGTCGATGTATGGCCATGGGTAGAGGGCAAATGCTTTGTCACGCTGCTCACGGACATCTGTGAGCTATTAATTGAGAAGAAAACCAATAAGTGGAGGGACTCACAATCGTTAACGCATGCGGCAACCACCTCCTTGGGTGAGATTTTGGAGTATGTTCAAGCAGCTGCCTGGCTAACCGGATCGATGTCCTTGACATCCGTCTACAACCATTTGGATGGGTCGTGCTTTGTCTTGCCAGTGTCCGACATCGTAACAGTATGCTAGTTATGACTTCTCGTAGAATTTGTTCTTGAATCTTACTAGCAGAATGATGTCGTGCTGCAAAACCATCTTAGTGGAGCCATTTGGCGGTTACCAATTCCTTTTGGTGGAGCGACATCCCCTTGCTTTTCTTTGCAGATCAGCGTATCGCTTTGCTGTTTTCCATTGCTAAACAGACCTGCTAGCAATTTGTCAACTTGCAGGGACGGAAATGCATCTCCAGCACGGTCCAGAAGCGACGATTCTAAGAAAATTTGTACGTTTAATGTTTCTTTCCACTATTTGTTCGATTCGTCGTCTTGGTGATGATATCCACAGCTCCGATAGCCAAGCTTGAAATTGTTGCTCTCAAATTCGCCAACCACAAATTGTCACAGGAACTCGCGTTTTGTTTTTTTTTGCGAGTCGCGTTAATTATTAAACACGCCCGACATCCCCCTTCGTAGGACATCTTAGCTCCCCTAAGCACTGACTACATAAAACAACTCTATCTCGTTTTTTTTTTTTTGATTTTGCTATATATCTGTTTAAGTTTATCTTTCATCCTTGAAAATGAATAATAAATCATCCTACTCTCGATTATGGAATAAATATGTCTAACAAAAGAACGTTTACTTCAGCCTTTCGCTGCCGCTGATACGGATGCCTAGGACGTCCGAAGCAGACAAGCTTTGATCTCGACAGCGATGAAAGCGACGACGGTGACCGAAAAGAAAAGAGAAAAATGACGGCGGAGAAAAGAAGGATGAAGATCTAACGGAGTACAAAGCTCGCGCTCCTGAGCTCCGTACACCCTCACCTGCCAACGCCAGATCTAATTGAGCTCCCTCTCGTGTAACGGATCCGTGAAGAAGCGCTCTGGCAGCAACCGCCAGCCGATCACCTCGAAAGAAGGTGGCGGACGGCGCCGGGAAGCAATCGGCTCTATCCTCTTACTTCGGTAACAAGGGAGTATCCCCTACCGGCGCGGCAGAGCGTCGAAAGCTACGACAAAACCAAAAATACCGTTCCCTCTACTTTGTACCGAAGGGGAAGACAATACAATATATCTACCGTGAAGACGTCCCGTACTACTCACCATGTACAATACGTGCCCCTTTTCTCCCGTCGCAGCTGGCGACAGAGCTCCTCCAAGACTACTAGAGAGTCCAAGACGTTCGAACGTCCCAAATTCGCCTCTTCGAGCGAACGTGGAGTCTCCGCACACTAATCCCTTTTCGTCGGTAACGCGGCGCAGCGTCCAGCAAAATCCGACTACCTGTACAACGGTACTTACATGACGGACGTGCGTACGTTCCGCGACGATGACCCGGTAGCCGAAGATCGTGGAGAAAGTAGGAGAAGAAGTAAACGATAGGATAAAGAACGTTTATCCGAAAGGAAGGAAATTACGGTATCAAAATTCACCGAAAAGTGGAGGCCGACGCACGCGTTTGGTGAATTGCTACGATGGGGAAAAGAGAACGTAGGGTGGCATAGTGATTCCAGGCTTACGTACCTGGGTCCTCGCACGTTATCGCGAGTATAAGTCTGGGCGTGGAACGGAGTTTAGGCTTCGAAGGGTGCCCCAGTGCCACGGATAGTGAAGGCGACGGCGAAGACGAGATAAAGATGGTACGGCTCGCAACAACAAAGAAGAAACTAATGCGCCACCTGCAAGCCAAGAAGAAATAGAAGAGGACATCAAAAGCGCCATTTCCGCTTCCAGGACAAGTCCTGGCAGAGCTGGAAGGCGCAGTATCTCTGCACCTACGCACAACAGCCTGGTCATCATGCACGCGGAGTGCCAGGAGTCTACAAGCACTCCATCCACCCCGCGTCCGCCATAACTCTGCACCCGGTATCCGGCAACAAGAGGATAAACATCACGTACAGGTTCTACAGGGAGTCACTGCACCCGACAAGACACCCAAGTGTCACTGCAAGCTGCCGTCGATACTCAGGACGGTACAGCGCAAGAGGATAACATGGGAGGTACTTTTGGATGTTCATGCTGCAATGCCCCGACGGTATAAATTGCAGCTCTCCAGTGGGCCGAATTCGACAGTGAAGGGAGCCTATATTTGATGAAAAGGCTCGTGACGCTGAAGACCAAAAAGCAAATGGCATGAAGGTTACATAATTTATATCACCTGTGGGCTTAATATATTCGGTATTACGAGTAGAATCTATTGATAACCAATAGCTATGAGTACATAGACATGTAATGAACGATTATTATTATCATTATTAGAGAATGACATAGTATCAGCCATAGTGATTCGTTGATATAAACTAAAATATATCACTGACGCTCTTACGATGAAGGCGTGACTGAACTCACAAAAAGCTCCCAAGTATCTTAAAGTGCACTTAAAGTGTGCTTAAAGTCCTAAAGTCTACAAGCAGGGACGTGTTATTTCTTCCCAGATTTCAAAAGCGTGTCGTAGCTTAATTTTCAGCCTCACGGAACCATTTGGGAAGAGAATTGATAATTTCAAGACCTCTGCGAATACGAGGCGAGGCATAGCCTCATCTGGTCAGTTCGATCATCCCTTGAAAAAAAAAAAAAAAAAAAAAAAAAAACATATGACAGTTTCTGTCCTATTGACGTACTGACTTGCCACTACACTCTTCATTTAGTCTTGACGAGATGCGAGTCTTCGGTGGTCCGACTGGATCCCTTCGCTTCATCCTAAGCTCTTACGGAGCCTCTTCACCGTCGTTGCCAATCGAATTAGAAGATTGCGAACTTTAAGCTGCAGACAAAGGGAAGATGACGATATCTGATGAGATATTGGCCAATTCTCGTCTATGGTCTGGTAGCGTAATCGGCATCCAGGACATGGGACAAGGACTCTAGGCTGCATCATGACCTGTACGGATCTATTGGGCGACGAGGTGCGTCATGTCGGACTGACAGCGAATCATGCGGTGAGAGGAGATGTCGATGTCCGTATATTTAACAGGGAACGGGAACAATTGTTCATGGTAAAGTTATCCATCGTCTTATAGCGCCCACACACGGATGTCGCTGCTATTCATCACCGGCGGGCAGTCGAGATGCATTTGATGCATAATACATAACCTTGACTGTCATGGTCTTGCAAGAACTGGAAAACTTAATGGAATGTCGACATCAGAGCGTGCCCTTCGCGAGATGATTTATTATACTTGCCAATGGACACAAAGGTCTTCAAAAACGGAGCCACTACTGGAATGACTGTGGGGACTTAGGCAGCCTCACCTTCGCCAGGATGGTGAAATGTAAGTCTCGTTTCAGCTTAAAGATCTCCCAGCTTAGTATTGATGCCTTAGCAAACTAACAAATCTCATTTTTATTAAGGACTGGGAGGCGTCGCTTGGACAAAACCCGAGCGATTCAGTAACCGCAGCGACAGCGGTTCGCTGATTTACATCATGAGGGGTAATGCAATCGTCCCAGTCGAGATTCACAAAGGCTGTGATGACGAAACAAATAACATGTCAATGTTCATACCCTTCTACTGATTTCACAATGAGCTTTTGCAACTCTGGGGGGGGGGGGAGCCTCCAGTTTGCGAAACGATGAATAAAGTCTTGCACCTCGCACGATCTCTTAACCTCCTAGAGTATCTCACATATACGTACATTACTATTGACCAAAAAGATGAATCTGTACTATAAGAAGCAATCAAACCAAGAGGATGAAACGAAATTCATCCAGTCGACAGGGTAAATACCACGAGCAATAAACCGAATCAACTTTCCCTCCGTAGTTAAGAACCGAAAAGCAGCAAATGTATAAAACAACCAGAAGATGCGTTGTCGAACAGTAGACGAATGCGATTTTAAGTTCCACCCCTGCAAGTTTTTTCTTATAAAGCAATCCGTTTATTAAATGGCAATAATCTTCCCGAGGGGTTCTTATACGAATTGTGCTTTCAGGTGCGGTTTGATCTGCCTAGATAACAAGGAATTTTCCATACGCGTAATTTCTTTCAAAAGAAAGAGTCCGTTGTAAGCTAGGGGCTGGCAAGAATTGTCCTTCCAGCTTTGTCCAATCCAGCCAGTGTACATGTCACGTTACGTTCTTGGTGATAAAAGCTAAAACAGAAGCAAGATTAACTGACTATAGATCATCAATATTTCACTTTCACTATTCCTGACCGTAAAAAAAAAGATCAGTTTTTCTCTCTGGATCTGTAAGATTGCTTTCAAGTGCGATTGCAAGCCATTAATTTCACCATTGCAAGCGCGAATTTATACAGCCTAGTTCCAAAATCACACTGATTGTAGCTTCTAATAGCAGAGTGAGGGTAAAGTTGTACCTTTCTTCTTCTTTCCTCATTGTTCTTCTGATGTGCTGAATACGACGTCATGATACTGCTCCGTCTTACGGCCTCACGATGGAGTTCGCAGCTTTGTTCCCAGCAGCCCGGCATTACACGTACCAAAAATTAGCACAGAAGCTCACTACGGGCGTGATCGTCTTCCCAACTATTCTCTTACCGTATAAACGCTAATGGGGAAAGCAGTGTGGCTACTACTCGTATGCATATGTTGCTTACTCGAAGATCCCAGCTCCACGCTCTGAGCTCACTCAAAGCTTTTTACTCGCCGTATGCGCTGCCCAAACAGCCAAGTTCTACTGAAATGTATGTAAATTTGAGCAGAGCTTGGATATTCTACTGGTATTTAAGGAAGAAAGAGCCTTGAATCCTTCCGTCCCAAAATTCAACGCTCTTTTTACAAGGGACGTCTTTGGTTGCTGTCAATTCTTGGGTAATTGTCTTCAAAACCACAGCTTTCCCTGTACAATAATAAAGGTAATTAATGTCTCAACAGCTTGAAATGTTTCTGCGAACTTTGATGATACTGAACAGAAACATTTCTAGATTTTCAGTATCGATTATAAACAACTATCATCGACCCGCCTCGAATAAATAGAGTTATTAATTAATTCTGCCATATTTTCCTTCAAAAACACCGATATGTCTTCAGAAGCCTCTTCCAAGTTTAACAACCCCCGCGGAGCTTTCTGCGTTATGATTTTTCTCAAAGCGCAAGGAGGCATATCCTTGGAGGAGTACCGCTACACTACGAGAACTCTCACATGAAGCTGATAGACAGCATCGTCGACGGCATCGTAAAGAACCCGCCGGCGTCCGACCCAACATCTCTTCCCGCGAGGGGCTCGATCCCGTGTGTGGTCCGCCGGCAATACTTGGACCCAGTCCGAACAAGCTCTTCGTGCGGACCAGACCAACTCCGCCGACGTGGAGAAGATGAACTTTGACTGCGTCACGACCCTCAAGTTTCCGACGAGGCGCACGCGACGAGGTTCGTGGGCCTTGTTATAGGGAATGAGGAGCACGCGAAGAGGATTGTCGCGGAGAGGAGAGGTTTTCGAGAGGAAATATCTCAGGACTGCATTGTCGAGAGGTCACCGGATTTTAAAAGAATTTATATATAAAAAAAATTCACCTCTTCATCTTGTAGAAGCTTCGAAGAGAATCATAAGCAACTAAGCATATTCCATTTAATATTACTATAATAGCCAAACGACAAGCCATAATATATTATATATATGCATTATGATTTGGAGGTACCTCCTTGGTAATATTCGAAAATTGTTCACGGCCAAGTAATTGCAATAGTCGTGCACGCCCGTTTTCTTCGACGATGATGTTTTAATATAGTAAGAAATATTTGAAATAGATTCTGGTTGGGGAGGTCTTTCTTAAAGGCGCCGCTGTGATCTTGGCACCCTGCGGGTAAAAACAAAAATACTCGGCTGTTAGACTTTTTCTTTTCTTGTGTCACACAGATCGTTTTTGAAAATTTTAAACCGTTTTTTTTTTTTTTTTTACTCCTAGCCCAGAACACACTTCCAATCGTCAAAGAACATTTCCTGTCATAGAACAGTGCACGGATAGTCTATTAGACGAAATGGGGAGAAGAAACAATAAGAAAGGAGGAGGCGGCGGTGGAAGGTATCAATCATTACTCCGTCCGATATTGCAACAAAGCCTTCATTGGTCCTGAACTCTTTGCTGAGGCGATTGCTGTTTCTTTCCCGTGCAATTCCTTCAGCGCCAATTCCACAAAGAAAGGAAGCCTCAACCAGGTTACGACGACATCGACAAGCAGAACGAAGAATTTGAAGAGTATTATAGTTCAGGAATCATACCGACGAAGAAGAGTTCGAACGGTTCTTCAACACACTGAGGAGCAATTGCCACGACTTGGCGTTTCACAGAACAAAGGGTTAAGAGAAAGAACAGCCAACTCGAGTTTTGATTCC
>AZLU01000405.1:0-17817 GCA_002224055.1 Pezizomycotina sp. ARF18 | reverse complement strand
AAAAAAAAAAATCGCATTAGCAGTAGATCTATAGAGGGGGAAGGTTGAAGGCTTACAGGATACATCTCAACTCGGCTAGGTGTTATAACACCTCATTCGTCAATCTACCTTAGACCCCTTAGGACTTCAAATCTCCCAAATCTCAAACCTTCCTATCCTAGCGACATACAATTCCGGAGTGAAGCGTCGCTGTGTAATTTAGCTAGCTTACAAATATGCTATCACGGCGACAGTTTTGTGCACACCTCAAAGACGGTTATTTGATGAAGACGCACGATGCATACGCCTATACAATAACTGTTAAGCGAAAATAATATCCAGCTACCTATCGCTTATATTTAGTCTACTTTCTGCGGATTATACTTGCTATAAACGCCTTTTTTCAACAATTTTAGAGAAACTCTAGAACAGAGATTTCTCTGCGTTGATACATAACTTCGAACACCTACTCGTGCTGACTCCTTATTTTCTCGATCGACGAATACCACTATGTATCGCTGTCGTCTTATTGCTCCTCCGATATCTTACCGTGTACTCTAATCAAATAGAAAAAATAAGCTGTAGCAGCAAATTAGTGTGTAACGAGCCCGTTTTAAAAAGTTTAAGAAATACGTAAAACAACGTATATCCTAAGCTGATAAAGATCGGTATCAAGAAAAAAAAAACACAAATTTAAACGCACAAAAAGGACTCCTAGCAACACTTAAACAAAACCTCTATTGCGCCATGTCTCCCTCGCTGATTCTCAACTTCACGACACCACGGCATAAAGCGCCGTCCCAAACTTCCGCTGGTAATTAGAACTTTGCCCTCTGTATCCTCTGATCCTCGGCGAGCGCCTCTCAATCCCGCCTGTTTCAGCCTCCCTCTCCGACTTAAGTCTAAAGATCTTTTCCTGCCTCACGGACATCTCGGTCTCGAACCAATCGTGTAATGACATCCAATTCAATCTCTCACAGTGACAGCTTCACCGTTGCGCGTGATGACGATGGGCGTTCATGCACGAAGCGGGGAGATACGTAGTAGTATCTTACTGACTCGCGGGTGACGAAGCGTCTTCTTCGGAGAGTAGAGATGGGTTGATAGTCCCTTGTAATCGTTCCGGCGTGAGCAGGTGAAGCAGGTGCATCGTTCCACGAGACCGTCGACTCATTAACGGGATCGTGGACGTTCCAAGCGAATGTTGTCCAGATGAAGTGCGGTTTGTAGTCTCGTCCTTCCTGGTGCTGTTATTATGGTGGTTTTTAGCTGTCAGACGGTTTACTAGCGAGTAAATGGGTATAACTGCCGTTTCTGAAAGAATACAGGTAGGTAGCCTTACAACCGAGTATCTACCCCATCCCGAAAAAGTATCTTATCTATGACACCAGCGGTGCAGACCTCTTCGCGATCACGAGACTGAAGTGCTTACACACCCTTGGAAGCGTAAGCTTGAGATCGCAGTATTCCAGATTCTCGAAAATGTTTAGGAGTATTTCGTTGGAAGTGAATCCATAGTAATTCCTGGATCATGGATCGCAAAACCGCATCCCACGACAGAGCTGAACGAACGTCCAGCCTTCTTCTTTAATTGCGGGGAATGAGGCTCAACAAAGTTATAGGTAGCGAGCGAGGATGTCTCAATCGGGTTGCAGTCGCGGAATCGCTCCAAATCGGGAATCTGACTTCCGAATTGGAAAGTGTACTTTACCCGGACTGGAGTGAACCTCCACCTCAGCATCAACTTTGTTGGATTACTCCGTACTCCACGATACCATCGTGAATCTCGTCCTTTATATATATAGAACGATTTTCGCTTTCGATTTCAAATGTTCTACTTTCCTGATATAATCATCATTGACCAAGCTGGTAGTCCTTGTATGTATTGAGACATGGAGAACAGAAAATGAAGACATTCCGCTATGTGCCTGTTTATTTACGCCGCCGTGTGTATCCATAGCTTGAACATCTGTTACAGTAGACTTCTAAGTGGTAAGATAGATGGTGAAGACAGCAAGACTTCTCACGGTCCTTGAGGATTCGTAGCAAGATGCTTTTTGTATAAGCTTCTGTCCCCTACATACGAGACCAGATTCCAAGGCCGTTATATCGATTTGCGGATTAATATCCCATAATCTTTAATCCTAACGTTAAACTCAAGGGTGGGGGTCACTCAGTCTACAGTCCCATTCCTGGGCATGGGTACAAAAACAGCCCTTGTAGAGCTTTCCATCCTGCAAGATCCTCCGAAAACCCCCCTTAATACTCGAACCGACTCTTTCCCTTATTCACAACAGATAGAAATCCCTAAAAAGCTAACATTCCTAAAATCTATTCGAGAAAAAACAACAAAAAAGTTTCGAAAAGGATACGATGTGCACAAAGGACTATTTCATTTTCAAGGTCTGCGGACATTGCTCGCGAACGATACAGAACCCTGCGAGGACGCAAAACGCGCCGGGACCGAAATATGCAAGGAAGGCGTGAAGAATACGGGGCACTATCCTGCTGGGAGGTTCCGAAATGCAAGCTCAAAAAGCAGTATAAGGAGGAACTGGCGTACGATGCAGATACTGAGAGGATTGAGAAAAGTTATCCTAAGCAAGACCGTGATCTCGACCGTTTTGCTCCATATCAATCCCGCTCCTATACAACATTTGAGAAATGCCGCGCGAATTTTTGATCCATACACTAATCAAGGAATTCCTTATCAACCAAGCTTCCATTTTCCATCTGGAATAAATACAAGACAAATACAGTAAAAAGCAATCGAATTTCTTTAAATTGCCGCTACGTGCATCATCCACTATGGGTTCAACCAATAGCTGGGTGAAAACCCACGTTAGGATTGAGCTAGTTACGCCTTTGGCTCAATTTATATACGCGATACACCGGCCCCAGGGTTGTCTTATATTGACAATGCGTCGTGATCGGGATAAAAGGGGACATGAATAAATTAAAACTCAGGTTCAATCCAGGTTCAATCAGGATGCCAAAAGCCCATCATAATACCGAATAACGTCTACGGTCAAACCTGGACGAAAAATACACAGTAGCCGTACGTCAAAACACGAACAGATCCAAAAAATCCTAGCAAGCTCTTCTTTACCCAATAATACCCGCTACTCCATGTACCATGTTGGTACTGTTGCACGATACGCTCCAAATCGCTTTTGACAAAAAAAGCATTATAGGCTTCCATCACGCTAGTTCATAACGTCAACTTGTCCATACGCCTCTTTTTTTAGGCTTTATTTTATAATTCTATATCCAAGTTTAAGATTAATATTTATTATATAAGCTCGAAAGACTATAATAATAAAAGCTATAATTTTATGGCCCCTTTAAAAAAAATTATTATCCGATGGCCGTATCAAAAAATAAAAATATGTACATTTATTTATTAATAACCAAAAATCTAAGCAAAACCTCTCAAAACATCAGAAAAACGATTTAAGAGAAAGAAAAAAAAATCCTTTTTAACGTATGATATGTAAAATAACCCGTATTGCCTATGAAGAGTATGGTTGTACTTTGAAACCGCCCCCACACCCCTGGCATAGAGCGAAGCTCGATAAAGATACGGTCTGCAAAAATTTGAAGGAAAGGACGCGCTATCTTCCGGGTGTGCCAGACGTGCGTGTAGAAGGAAAAGGAGAAGCGGGAGCAGGCGTATGATGGAGACATTGACGAAGGTTCGGGAAAAAACGCTCTTAGAAATCATTCCCTAAGCAAAAGCCGTACTGGGAAAAAGAGAAAAGACAAGAAGGAGATTATATTGATGATCACCCGGAAGATTACGCGCACTGCAGCAGCTAAAAGATGGGGTTGGTAGTTATACTGGCTTTGTAGCGCTGGTGTGTTTTACTGGGAAAACCTTATTTTTTTTTTTTTTTTTTTTTTGGTGATTTCTTGATGGCGTTGTGCGAAGTTTCTAAGAGGTAGAATCATCAGCTTCAATACGATCGTTAATGTTTACTTCTTTTAGACGCTGAAAAACAGCAATTTATTCTGCTTGAACTGCATGAGAGCATGAGAAAGAACTAAAAATATAAAAAAAAAAAAAAAAGATAATAA
This sequence comes from Pezizomycotina sp. ARF18, assembly GCA_002224055.1. Taxonomy (NCBI): domain Eukaryota; kingdom Fungi; phylum Ascomycota; species Pezizomycotina sp. ARF18. The sequence continues at coordinate 13,761 of AZLU01000405.1, read as the reverse complement.
GACAAATCCGACCAGTATAGAAATAAAAAATGTCTATTCAAAACTTGAACAGGACTTCAATAGTAAGAAAGTGTACTCCACCCGAAGTGGAGCACCAAACTTCGTATTTCAGCAACTTAATATAAACTTTCCCTTTGTCCCCGGATATATCGGGGTCCTTCAGGTTTTATATCAAATGCTTGAGCTGAAAGATACATTCTGGTTGCTATCAGCTTCAATAGTTCCGCTACGAAAGAGATGAATAGACAAAGACATGAAAGAACTTTACGGCTCCTATCTACTGCTTCATGTATCGTAGTTTAGTGCTCGTTAAAGACTTCAAACCCCTCAACAAAATAGACGGAGCGATTCTAAGCTAACATGTTCCTACTACAGTATATTTTCGCCTTTAAGTTTTATCATATTTATCCATTCTAAATAAGCTTCCGTTTCTTATTATCTAGGTTTAAATTCTATTGTTATTATAAGTAAGCTTAAAAGACCAGGGGTTACTTATTTTTCTCAGCATATCTTCTAATAAAAGGTATAAAAACTATCTACTTAAAGATCTATATTCTATTTTTTTTAAAAAAAAAAAAAAAAATTATTAGTTAGTTTAAACCTAACTTTCTCTCCCTTTACTAAAATCATTACGCAAAATATTGACCAGTAAAAAAGAAAATACGTACCCCTAAGAAATACCCTCAATATAAGCAATATGTATGAGATCTCGATTGTATTTCGAGTGGGCCATAACCGCTCGGGGGTTGTCAAATATGCGACGAAGTGAAAGCGCTCGGCCGGAGATGCAAATCTGGCCTCTGGATGAAGGCATCTAATCACCCCGGAAAGTGCGACGATGGTAAAGCACCAAAGGAGGTCAGTAAGAAGGCAAAAGAGGCGAAGTGGAAGGGTTCTTGCGAAATCCCTAAGCAAAGCCACCCCTATTATTATCGTCTTTTTTTTTCATTGTCATTAGTTCTTCAAATAAAAACCATTCTCACGATTTTTAGTAATGCTCAAGACAAAAGACTTGTTAGTCGCTTCAGGAAGTGGTGTTTTTCTGCTTTCTGCCTCTCTCTTTCTCTTTTCTTTCCCTTTCGAAGTCAATAAATCAAATAATAGAATAATTCAACGATCCAAAGAATAACAAAAAAAGACCCATCTTTGAAACTTTATGCAAGCCATTTGAAATATTCACGAGAACCGCATGAAAAGGATATATATAATCTGAAAAGGCAAACAGATCACATTGAATCCTCAAGAGCTATGTACCGGTGTGCACGGCAACTGGATTTAAGTACGGGCGGCTGCCACATTTTATTTGTTGGGTGCCGGTGATGTCGACATACTGCAGTATCACATGTTTCTCCTCTTCAAGAATCCGTCTTACCTGAGGAATTTCAATGGTGAAGGTCATTTGCAAGTTTAAACTTAATGATTATCCTGTTAAGCTCAAAGAGCCTGTATCGGCGAGAAATTACAATACCCAGCCCATAAAGGCAAGAATACATTATTCTGGCAATTCAACCAAAAAAAATACCAACAAAAAAAAGGATACTCTTCGATATCCTAGCATATTAATTTAAGCAAAATCTTCTTAAACCTCAAGATAGGAAAAAAACAATAGCCCTAAAATATCATCCCAACTAACTAAACACTATAATGTGCACAATACCACGAGCTACCTACGAGATATGCGGTTGTGTTACGGAACGCCATCCAAAGCGTTGCCTGGATGCGAAACTCGCTAAAACTGACATCTGCAAAGCTGGCCTGCAGGAAAGCATGCAGTTTCTTCCGGCAAAGTGCGATAGGTGTATCTGGATCAAAAAGCTTAAGAAAGAGCTAGCATATGATGGAGACGCCGAGGAGGACACTCAGAAAACTTCTCATAAGAACGACTGCAATTCGAAAGGAAAAAAAAGAAACAGAAGGACAACCGGGAAATTGCGAGCACTGAAGAAGGTGAAAAGGTATAATTGATTTGGCCGATCGTACACGCCTCGAGTTGAACTACTGGGGAAGGCCCATTTTTATCTTTATTTTGCACAATCTTCCAAGAAAGAGATGGAATTATTGATTTCAATACGGTACTTTGTCCGTTACTTACTTAGAAGCTTAAAAAAGGAGCCATACTGTGTCATGCAATACTTGAGGTTTCAGATTTCATTTTATTACAATCTGGTTATCCTTACAATGAGCTAACTTCGAGTTACCTTCAAAAAAATGAAATGACCGGGAAAAAAATCCCTAAGGCAAATTTAAGCTATATTTAAACAAGATTACAACCGTTTATTTCGTGGTTGACAGTCCTATACACATAAACTCAAGCTCGTTTTGCCGACAAACTTACTACTGTATTGGCCTTTGCAAGGAATATTTGCACCGCCGGTTTAAACCGTAAAATGAGGCCCCACAGGTGGTACCTAGAAGCTTTATAAAGTTCCCCCCTGGGCACCAGCAGCGCTGTTACATTGCAATTGACTTGTATAAACATTCCCAAAGTTATTCTAGGTCTTCCATATGTTATATAGAAATATAATATTATATAAATATTATAATTTTAATAAAATATATATCATTATCTTAATTTAAATCCATTTTTTATAAAATTTAATCCGGATTTTGGATCTCAAATCATTTCTTGCCCAAGACTCGATCGGATTTTGGATTTCGCGTCGCTATTAACTTTGAATAACCCAATAGTGCATAGTATGTAACGTCCTATCGTTGTGATTATTTTTTTTTAACTTTAACTACAGATCTTGTTTTTTTTTAGCTAATAAGGTTTGTTAGTAGTATTTTGATGCTCTGATTTGACATCACGGTATTGCTGTTAAAACTTGATAGCTAGCATTTGGTATTCTACTATTACCACGATTAAGCTTATGGACAGACGTTACTTAGTTTTTCCAGTCTATCCTCCGACACAAAGTATGAAAGCACCCACCTAGAGCTTTACGTCCGGTAATTTTCTTTATAAAAAATTATCCGCCCTTTAAAAATCTTCTAAAGAAAATCACGCAGAAAAAATCACGCGAAATATCGACCCAGCAAGAAAGAAAAACCCGTGCCCTCAAGAAAATACCCCTAAATATAATACGATGCGTCAGGGATCTCAATTACATTTCAAGGGGTGCGGCCAGAGAAGCCTTTGGACGCCACCATAACTCCCCCCAGCAAGATAAAGCCAGGAACGCCCTCAGGCTTACCATGATAATAGCGAGCCATCATGCGAAAAAATAAAATAACACCGCTAATGACTGTTCGACAATTAAAACGAAAAAAAATTTAACAATTACGGCGGCGATAACGAGAAAATATAAAACATATATATAAATAAATAATATTATTCCTTTTCTTCAAAACATGGCTTTCTATCATCCGGAATATCGCATTTCGTCAGCAAAAGATTTTAGATAAAAAGTTCAAGTTTACCAGATTACTGTTATAAGTTCGTTATGCATACTTTCTCCAATGCAAGGTCATGCATCCTTAGTACAGCTCTTTTATACGGATAGAAATGGGCTCTTGTGCAATATACCGAGCCCTTTAATGCTAGATCGTACAACTTGAACGGGGAAAAAAAATCTTGAGGAAAATTATCCAAGCGTACGAAAAACACCTAGCTGCGGGAGCGATATTGCGAAACACTTTAGAAAACAATACCCACATAGCTTCTGAACAAGAATGTGTACCTCACATCTAGTCAAATGGGACGATGTGGACACGCTTGAACCCGGCTATCCAGCAACTACGCTGCGACAAAGCAATACGCGCCGGAATGAGTATCCGCGCGAACGGCGTGGAGATAATATGGCTCCACGTTCCGGGATGGTGCGAAACTTGTAAGAAGAAGCAGTCTAGTAAGCGGGAAGGTGAGGAGGATAGTGATGTTCATTTCTGAGGACTTGAGGTTATTTCATTAACGTTGTGAAGAATGAAATATCGAGCAGGGAAACAAATCTCAAGAGATACGGCAGGGTGCTTTCGATTTGTATTCATTTTGCATTTTCGTTATTTGTATAGCTGAGCAGCTCTTCGTTTTCTCGAATTGAAGAAAGAACCAGAAGTAAAAATAAAAATAAACCACGAAGTTGAACAAAGGCTTGGAAGTAATGGTGCCCAGGTTTGAGCTAATGCAATAAAATAAAAACCGCGGCAAATTACCTATGATAAGTAACCTTTTGTTGTTTATTTCGTAAAAATAGTGCGTGTAAGGACCAGTAAATCTTGATACCTTGGTGTAGTTTATTGTGTTCAAGCAATTCATAAGCTCCAAAATAAGGACGCACCATTGAACGAAGGCTTTCAGTAGTTCCGTATCACATCATATCGTGGGTAAGAAGAGTCTCTCGTAGATCCGTATGTGCAAGCATCACGGGAATGTTAATAAGCTTGAGGAAATATCCTTCTACCTATTCCAAAGGAACCTTCATGGGGTATAAATGTAGCGTCCTACCCTTTCCATTGCAGAATCTAATACTTATCAAGATTTCGAAGTATGTATATTAAGTATATATACATAATTTGCTCTGCTAACTCCGAGCAGGAAATTCTACCGAGTTTGACCAAAGCCAAGAAAGGAAGGGATAGAAACACAATCTTTATTTAGCATAAGGACACTATGTCTATCTACTACAGACCAGGCCGTCTACGAACGCTGCAGGCATAATCCTCGCATTCGAGGTGAAGTAGTGATCTAATACGATGTGGAAGTCTCCACTGCCGGCGTGAAGCTATCTCGGCACGTGTTCGACGAGCTTTGCAGGGAATGCGATGTGGAACACCAATCAAAGGACAAGGAAGCCAAGCTAATCCTGCTTGCATCGGTTGCTTCATATGCTCTTTTATACATACATCCCTTCTGTATTCACGGATCCAGTCTTTTCTTTGGTTTTATTACTGCGTTTTGTTATCATTTTTTCTTCGCTTTCTGTTCTCGTTTTTATATCGGTTTTTATTTTTATTTTTTCGTGTTCGTTACGGCGGTATCCTACTTAATTACTAGATCATAGTACGCACATCTAGATTACTATGGGGTGGGTCCCATTTTTCCTTTTCTCTTTTGTTTTCCTCTTCGTTCTATTTATATATGTCATTATCCGTTTTTCTATTGTAGGGTGGGCCTTTGCCAAAGATAAAAAGATAATATAAAGCGAATAAATTTTTTCCTTCTAAATACACTTTTCTGTCCATGGTACCCAGGTTAAAAGTAGTGAATCATAGGAAACGCAATTTCATTCAGCGTGTTATGTATATTTCAGTCTATATCTCTATATTAGATCAAGTAAAGGTATTAGACCCAAGACGACAAATATATATACATACAATACGCAAATGGTCCATACACCCCCCTCTTCTCCAGCGTTGTGGGAACTTTGGAATTTCTCCCCAACGATTCCCCCGCATCTAGAATACCCTCGTGCAACGAATACTGGCCCAGTTACCCTACAGCGTGAGTTGTGCAGCGCGAAGTCTGGGATGCGGGTATAAAAGCACTTTAGCTTCAAGACCATCGCCAACCGTGCATCGATTGTGGAACGAGGTAGAGAGATTTCATAAGTATATTAGGAGGATCGTCCTTCAGGAGGCCATAAAAAGGTCCGCAAACTCTTATCATTTTATTTCCATTGTATTGTAATATATTGTTTTTGTTCTGTTTTATGTTATCTAGGTCGACGCAAAAATACATACCACCACAAAGAAACGATGAAAAAGTGAGGGAAGAAAATAAAAGGTCATCCCTCAGAGCCCACCACTGGAAATATTAGGATAATAAATCACAGGGGGAAATATGAATGGGAGCGTTAAACGTAATAAACGCTTATTAAATGGAAAAAAAAAAAAAAAAAAAAGGGGGGGTGGCAGAGGAGAGAAATAAAATATCACACTTAAGTACGTATTTGTTGCCCCTTTTTTACTGTCATCTTATGACCTTTCTTTCCAATTTACTTCCCTGTCCTTATCAATCAGTATTTTAAAAACAATATTGCTATTTTTAAACTTTTATGTTTATAAAACCTCTTTGAATAATCTTTATGTTGCTTTCGAGCTCCTTATCCTAGGTAAATATCGCGACAATACCCACTTTACCCTTCATACCCTCGTTATCGCCTTATGCTTTCCTATCTCTTGATAACATGATGTAACTCTTATAAAGCATTATTTAAACGATCTATATACTTTAAGGTAAGAATGCGTAGCTAAACAATGGCTTTCGGTGATCTCGTATCACACCAGACCTTAGGCAAGATGGGTTTTCTGCATATCCGTATTGAACTGGGACCGTACCGTGAAAAAAAAGCGGGAGGTAATAAAGACCCCTAACTTCAACACTGTACCGTAATTAGCGAGCTGTACCTGGCCTCAAGCTTGAATAAACTCTCTCATGCGTATTTGTCCATTGTGTAGTATAAAAAGTACGGTAATCCACTTTCCGCCAAAAAAGACAATCAGCATTTCGAGAACTCAATAGAATTAACACTATATTTCAACTCCCAGAGAAATAGCGAAATCTACCAAGACCAAGCTCACTCTCAAGTGAAAGACGTACAAAGAAACTCTCTTGCCACAGCCAGAAAGTTAGCAAGATGTGTACCAGAGACCAAGCCGTCTACAAACGCTGCCGGCACGTCTACATCGGAAACCCACCTCTAAAGCCTCACAGCCGTTGTCGCGTGGCTATCCAGAAAGAAGTCGAGGTCTGCGACCGCGGCGTAAAGGTATCCCGCCACGAGTTCGGCGAGCTGTGCCGAGAATGCGTTACTAAACAGCAACTCGAACGGAAAGACGAAAGGATGATCGTGACGGAGACTTAAGCGAACCGTGATCGAGGTCGCAGCGGTTGCTCTCTTATCAATCCTGATATACATATTTTCCCAAGTTCATTGAATACCCTTTCCTCCGCCTTTTTCTTGCTGGGTGATTTTATTGTATTTTTCTCGATTCTTTTCTCCTTTTTTCGTCGTTCTTTTTTTTTTGTTCTGGCGTGCGTAGTATTTACTTCAGCGCTGGTAACAAACCTATTCAAGTTGTTTTCCACGGGAAAGATTACATCCTTTCCTTTTTTCAAACTAATCGGATTTAACTTAACATTTACTTATTTATTGGTATGATGCATGATTTCCATCCATTAACTTGATATGATTATTCTTGTCATTTCTTTTATATTGTGGGTAGATGACAAAAAAAAAAAGAAAAGGGAAAGACAATTGGAAATTGGAAATTGGAAATTGGAAAGTTTGTAAATGGAACAAAATCACTATCCCAACGCAATCAAATACATTTTCTTCGTATTACATTGCTTTCCGTATTATAACTCTGCCATGTAACTATGCATATCGCATAGCATGAACGGATGACAATCCTCCAATATTAACATTAGAACTTATAGGTTTGCGCAGGTCCACGCCGTTTCATCTTCTGCCCTTTGTTAAATACCGACCATGCTAGATATACCAGGGAACAGTCTATTTCATCTCCTTAATCTTTAATTGTAGTTTCTGACGTTTTGCATCGTTTTTCGGCTCTTTTTTCTTTCGTGTACTTCAGAAAATACATCAAATAGGAGAACAGCTGTACAGGGTACCCTAAAGAATGACCGACTCGAGATAAACGAAAAAAAAAGAAAAGAAAAAGAAAAGAAAAAAAGAAAAGAGAAAAGAAAAGAAAAGAAACGCAGGCGCTCTAAGAGTCCAACACTGCGCATCTCGGAGTTGTGAATTATATAACTAGAACATGTAAATCGATTGATAGCTTCATCGCAACGCAAGAACACCGAAGTAGAACAAAAAAAAAAAAAAAAAAAAAAAAAGGAAGGAAGAATGATGCAATATATTTGTAAGTTTCGCTCCAACGTTTCCCCCCGCCAAACCTCCCGCATCTTTGTACCCCAAAGGTAACCCGTCCACTCCTTGCGACATTTCCAACCTCCTCCTCCTCAAATCTCCATCTCCATAAATGTCCCCTCAGCAAATCCCGCACTCCCTCTCCAGCTCCTCATGCTGCATAAACGTCCCCGCAATAATATCCTCCTCCCACTTCACCCTCCAAACCCTCGTCATCGCCTTCGGGTGCGGATCGTTATTCACCGCGTGGTGGCAGCTAACGCCATCGCACCCATGGTAGTCATCGCTCAGATGTAATACTCCTTCCTCATCCACCTCTACTTTCTCAACTCCAGTCCACCAGTATCCCGCGTACTTCGACGTCGCTTTGCCGTTGCGAACTATATCGCCTACGGCGTCCATGAGGTCGAGCAACGTAACGCCGCCGTTTTCGCGGTTCCGACGACGGTGACGGTTCGTCGAGGGGATAAAGGGGTGGTAGACCAGGCTCGCCACGGCGGGGGAAACGGCATTCTCAAACGCCAGCGGCGTGTTCTTCAGCTCGGACTCGAATCCGTGCCAGGAGTTTCGTATCGCTGATTAAATGGCTGTCGGCGTATAAATAGTCGAAGATGGCGAGGGCGGGGTGCAGCGTATACTTCTTCTTCGGCGATTTAGAAGTTGGCTGCGGCGCATCGCGGAAGAGGACGCGATCGATGAAGGAGGACGAGTGTGGTGCTTTTGCCGGAGGATGGAATTAAAGTGCTTCGAGACGAGGGGGATGCGTGTTTTCAGGTCGTAATAGGGATGTACTCGAAGACATCGAGGAGTATTTCCGGGTAGGTCTTCTATGTTAATGTGGACATTGTGGTAGTAAATAAGGGGTATGATGATGATTCAGGGCTTGTCCCGCGTAGATGGAGGGGTGTTATCGGGGGTTTGCGGAGGAGCGATGCGGTGCTACCATCAGCGAGAAAAAAACGAAGAAAAGAAAGGGGACTATTGTACAGTACGGTGTGATACAGGATGAAGAAGGTCGTTCCTGCAGGAGAGACTCAGATATATATATTATTATATATATATAATATATATGAATATAAAATAGCAGTTAACCTATGACAGACTTCGGTTCGAATTCCATTTATTCTATACTGCTGGGGGGTGGCGATATTGATAAGGCTGATTTCCAATGCGCGATGAAGGAGGCGATGACTCTTTTATTTTAACCCTTCGCTTTGACCACTAACAACAAGGGTTATTAAAAGCAAATTCGTCAGACCAGCATTTTAGCTAGCAAGTGGGGTGGGGTGGGGTGGCACCGTGCAGTGGTTTGCTTTAACTGAGTCTGTGGGCATTGCAGAGGCGATGGAGGCGGAGTCGTTATCCGCCCAGACCCTGACACAAAGAAAAAGGGTAAAGGGGATACGGAGGAAGGAACCAATGAGACTTAGAGAAATTCTGTGAAAGAGTGTTGGATTTGCTATACGGTCTTATCCGACGTCGGGATTTCCCAAAAAAGACATCTCCTTACGTGAACCAGAGAATCAGGGAGATCTGGTGGTAGTGATGTTCGAACCTTTGTGATATTTTGGGCGGGAGAGTTTGAAATAGCCCGCCATTTCCATCTAGATTTTCATACATATTGAAAGAGTTTTAAAACTAAGTCCATGGCCTCGTGAGATCGGTTACCTTATTTTTTTTTCCCCATAATCGGTCAGACATTTCGCGGGGTGTGTAAGCCCCGCGAGATCTCCCTGTTAAGCTAACGTCTGGTCCTGTCAACGCGCAAGCAAATAGGAGCTGAACCCGACTTTTAACCCCGGCGTAAAAGGTTCAGCTGGCTTTTAAAGCTTCAAGCCATATTTTTTCTGTTAATAATGACACAAAATTTCTCCCGTGGAGTAGCGCTCTTCACAGGCACACAGGCTGTATCTTTAGGGTTTATAAACACGCCCCACTCCAGATTTCCCCGTAATTTTTCATGTTCATTACCGTCGCTTTACGTACCGTGGTAAACCCGTAGATCCATATAACAAACCGGACGCCTTCGCCAGCAACACTAGCAAACCCTAACCCGTAGACGCATATATGTACAAACCGAACATCATGTCTTTCACCACCGCCCCTAACATTAACAACCCTAACCCCGAACTCCTCCTCGCCATCCTGTCGCACCTCCCCTACGAAGACCTAAAGCAGCGTATCCCGCTCGTCTGCCGCCTCTTCCACGCCCTTCCTGCAAGGCCTTCCGCTACATCCTCCACGCCCATCGATAAAGCCCTCTCCGCGACTGCCCCACCACTGCAGCCACCACCGCCCATCCGAACTCCACCCCTTCCTCGACGCCATCCGCTACCGTTTTTCCCCTTCCCTCGACTCGATATACGTTGCGATACCGGATACCTCCACCGCCAACTCCTCTCCGCCCTCCGGCAAGCTTCTAAAGCTCTCCTTGCGGCATGAAAATATCTGCTCGCCGGCGGTCAGGAGAGCCGTGTATCACATGCGTACGTTCGTGCGGCGGGAACCGGAGGTGAATATTACGGGTAGCGGAAACGGCGGGAGTGTTACGATTATCGATGTATTCAGGGGCGTAGCGGAAGACGCGATAGCGGGGGAAAAGTGGGAGAGCGTTAACGCGTATTCTCTGCGCTGGGACGGGTTCGAACGGTGGGACGTCGATAAGGAGGGCGTGTTGCATTTGTGGGATGAGCCGCATTAAGAATGGCCCATGCACCCAAAAGCCCTACTAATTGTTCTTTGTTGCTTGATTATCTATAATTGAATCCCCAGTCTCAATTAGCTAGTCTTCGTAGCAGGGGACCCTCTAAATACTTGTGTCGTCGAGCACGCTACGTTGGAAGAAGTGCGTCAATAGCACCTGTACGGGCCTACATATAATTAAATTCCACTTTCTACACTTACATTCTCTTGTAGTACGTTCATGTATAGCACCCGAGGAACAATAGGACGATGGATAAATGGTCGTTTAAGTTCTTGTTAGTTTTGATTGGAGATGTTGAAAGGCTGTAGCAAAGAGCGTTTAAGTCGTATTTATATAGTAATTTCTGACTGTTTGCGTAAATTGTCTAGAAAAATAGAGAAAGATATCGACCTGGAATCCGGCGCAGGCGAGCCATATAGCCATGTGCAGCTGCAAATAATGCAGGCGAGTCAATCGGAACATATATAAATAGAGAGATTCGCCGGCACTTTTCACAAAAGCAAAATAAGTCTTCGGTTCTTCAGGCTGTTATCGGATTGCCAGGTCATGATACTTGGGGCAAATACTGCAAGGCGACGGGAGAACGCTTCACTATCCCTCTATAACACGCCAAACGAATAATTAAGTTCTGATTCATACATAATACGATGGATGATGATATTAGGGGTAATCAAAAGCAGGCATGTGGTATATATTTCAACCTGAATAACAGCAACATTAGTATAAGTGAACCCTATCATTCACGCCCGCGATGCAGTTGATTATGTCGAAGGGAGCTGCTGTTGCCGTTCCTACCTCGATGGACAAACCTCAACGTAATAGCAGTGAGCCATAGGTCAGCTGCACCCTCCGTATCCTCAAACGCTGCCACACTACCAATTTCCCATGTCCCTCGTCAAAGCGCCAAGCCGCAAGGTCAACCAGAACCGCGACCCCGGCAATAGCGACGCTGCGGTTCGCAGTGATCCATAGGATCGCGTTGTAGGGTTCCTCCGAAGGCTCGGAAGCCGGAAAGACGTTGAAGACGGCGCCGTCGCCGTACGAGGTGCGAACCCATCTCGGCACCGGAGGTAGTACTCCCGCCCTGCGTACGCGCGATTGTCACCGGCGAGGAGCAGCACCGTGTGCTGATCCGCGAATAGCCCGGCTGGAGTGCAAATCCCCGTAGTATCGCTTCCAAACCCCGCCTCCGGTACGGCGACATGGACGTCCGCGGGGCCCAGCGGAACCACACATCTCGCATTTCCGACAATCCAAAAACGGGAGATCGATCGGAAACGCGCCGTACGGCGACCAGCAGGCGCCGCATCCTCTCCGCGTCCGAGCACTCGAGGAGTCCGAGCGTGTCTATCCCGAGCAACGGTGCGATCGCGGGCGTTTCGTCGCCGACCTGGTAGTGCGCCGGCTCCGCAGCATGGACATAAGCCCGGCTAGATCCTCCACCTTGCCCCTGCGGTCACGGTTCCTAGCGTCAAGCCCAGCGAGCGCGCCACGTGTATTTCCACACGCCATTCGAAGTAAGACTGTACTGCCGCACGCCATCAATGTGCGGATACGGCACCACGCCGTCCAAACACTCGAACACGAGATTCTCCGCGAGCATGGCCTCCTGGAGCGCCCAGAGGCGGTAGTTCCAGCCGGATAATGAGGATCCTCACCCTCAGCTCCAGGCTTGTCACCTGCGCTACCGACGTGTTGCGGATTACGCTATCTAGTACCACGACCGACGAAGCGTTCTTGTATATCTCGGACATGAGGCGTATCGCTTTCTTCCTGGCGTCACGCGGCCGGGGAAACATAAGGAATCGATCCGGAACGGTAGATTCCCCGCGGGGGCGGCTAGGCGCCTTACCTGGCAGGTAAACGGTCCCCTTTCGGTTACGCGAGCCTAAGCCGTGGGCCCAAACGTGGGGAAAGGCGACGTAGCGGTCTCCTCTCTTTAGCGGGGCGACGTGTAGTTCCCCGCTCCCGGCAAGCCTGAGTCTCACAGCAGGTACGAAACCCTCGCCGTAAAAGCCCGAACGGTGTCTTCCAGTGAGGCACGCACCCTTTCGCAGACCAGCCCGCAATCGCAAGCCGATGAGTCTCACTGTTTTCCGGGAGGACAGCGTAATGTTTACATTCGTGCACCGTACAGTTTCCTGGCTCTTCTCGGGCGCGGCGGCAATGCGGGTTATTCATGTACTCCGGGAGTAAGCAGTACTCCATTTCGCCTGCGATAAAGATCTTCGACGGGCAGTATCCCTTCGGATCAGTGTGCGTTGCAAATCATCATAGGCCGCTGGCCTTGGCTCGGAAGGCTCGTCTAATCGTCGAGCCCCAAGCGGCCGGGGTACTTGTGCTTGGAGCCGCCATCGGTATAGACGTCGCGGACGGTCACGTAGAGGAACGCTATGGACCTCAGGACCTGACAAAACCGGGTGGGGAATATGTCGCCCGTAGACCTCTTCCCCGGAATCGAGCTTGCGCCGCGTGGAGGTGAGCGTTAGTGCATCCCGTCGGTATTGCTGAACCGTCTTTCTAAGGCTTCCGGATCTCCGAGGAGATTTCTCTTCTTAGGTCTTGAAACAGCATCCGTTCCAGTGATCCCGTGTCCAGAACTTCCGGCATGGCGAAATTCCTCTCCCCCGGCTCGCTCTCCCTGATAAGTTCTGAGACGCTGATCCTCCGACGCATGATCGCTTCAAGGAAAACCGAAATACAAGTACGCCTGCAAGAACGCCAGCAGCGCCTCCGTCGAAGTTGGATTCCCGGACTTATCCTCGCGGCCGTGATGTCTCCGCGTCACAAAACGTGCCGAGATCCAACCGCGACTTTCGGGGTAACTTTCGAGCGGAGCGAATCCACCCTCGATATCATGATCCGGGAAGGCTAGCCAAGGCACGGGTTGGAAAAATAGTTGAAAGGGGACGACGGGACGGGTCGCTTTCTTATTTTCCGTTCCAATTTCCAAAAAATAAGTTATCATTGCATCACACAGAGAAACAATCATCAGCGTCCATGCAGAAAAAGTGGTTGACTTCGCCCGATTCACGTGGCCACGGCCGATTCTTCACGACGGGGTTGATTTCAGTCGCTTGAATTCTTCCACGTCCCGCCCTGGGTTTTGCATGTTTTAATGGTCTACTTTTTAACTGTACTAAGACCAGCCAAAAAAAAAAAAAAAACATCTTAAATAATACGTAGGGGTTATCATAAAATGAATTTCACAGAGCTACATATAAA
>AZLU01000404.1:0-18072 GCA_002224055.1 Pezizomycotina sp. ARF18 | reverse complement strand
TATGTACATAGACTCTTTGCCCAAATGTTGGGCCAAATTTGTTCTTTAACTAGCTTGCACTGTATATTCCAGTCTTCTTACCATGCCCCCTCCACTCCACCTAGGGTCATCCGACCTTCACGTCCACGACTTGGGTGCCTTGGTTACTTTTCCTTCCATCAGTCGCTAGCTAGCTTCTTGATATTTCTCATCGTCTCTGGATATCTAGTCTTCTAAAGCCACCTCCTATCTTTTGCGTAAATACTTTTTTACTAATGTGTATTTCGTTCCACAGACGACCTGTAGAGAAATCACTAGTTTAGTTTGCTTAGATGGATTCCTAGGATTGCACCGAAAGAAAAAGAAATGCCAGATGGATTTACTAAACTACGAGATATTTAATGGATGTACAAAGAACTATGACAATAGACTTCCTCCTTTTCTCTCTTTTTTTCTTTTCCTTCTTTTACTTCCAAGGCTAAGCAAAAGGTTTCCCGAGTTTTATTATAACATATACATCTTTTTCTAATAATGGAGAAGCAATCAATCGCCCTCCGTTTTGATTTCGGTATCTCAAAGAACCCACCATATCGCTTGGATTTCTTTGTTTCTTCTTCATCCTTCTCCTTCCATGGAACTTATAATGTTTGGCAACCTGCAAAAACTATGTACTTTGAAAGAAAACCATAGGAGAGGTTCTGTTCTCTGCTGCAGGAATACCATTTATTCGCCGCCAGCCTCCGCCATAATCTTCTCGGCCTTCGCCCTGACGTCATCGACGTTGCCGACCATATAGAAGGCAGCTTCTGGACAGTCATCCAGTTTGCCCTCCAAGATATCCTTGAATGATCTCAGTGTGTCCTTCAAGTCGACCAGTTTCCTTCGAACCCGGTGAAAACCTCGGCCACGGCAAACGGCTGCGATAGGAAACGCTGGATCTTTCTGGTCTCTGGACGGTAAGTTTGTCCTCCTGCGACAGTTCGTCCATGCCAAAATGGCGATGATATCTTGAAGGGATTTGTAGGCTTGAAGCGTTTGCTGGACTTCGGAGGCAATCTATAGTGCTCTTCACCTATAACTCGGGGGTCCATCAACCTGGATTTTGAATCAAGCGGATCTACGGCCGGGTAAATTCCAAGTTCGGAGATACCTCGGGACAACACAGAGTGCATCCAAATGCGCGAAGGTGGTGGCGGGGGCAGGATCCGTCAAATCATCAGCGGGGACATAAACGGCCTGGACAGAAGTGATAGATCCCTTCTTCGTAGTGGTGATACGTTCCTGGAGGAGGCCCATGTCTGTCGCCAAGGTAGGCTGGTATCCGACGGCGGAGGAATACGACCTAAAAGGGCAGACACCTCGGAACCGGCTTGTGTGAAACGGAAAATGTTATCGATCTAGTGTAAAAAGTGGTATATGTATGTTAGCCCTCGCCCACATCTAGCTGAAGTAGTAACAGCCGGTCTTCCAAGAATGCATTTTTCTATTGCGCTTGTCTTCCAATTTCTTTCTTGGTTTCTTTTTCCTTTTTAAACTTCTTTCCCCTTTTACTCCACGCATAACAGCAGATCTTCCCTTTCAGCGACAACATGTACAAGCGGGTTAATATACGTACAAAGAGCAACACATCCTGGCCTTCGTCATCTCGGAAATATTCGGCAACTGTCAAACCCGTGAGAGCAACACGGGCACGGGCACCCGGAGGTTCGTTCATCTGACCGAAGACCAGCGCGACTTTCGATTCTCCGTCGAGTTGAATAACCTCTGCAGCAAAAATAAATCATTAAAGACAAGACGAAATGCATTGTTTTTACATGTAGCTGGTAATCAATCAAAACGGGGGAAAGGAAATAGAGGGGCTATCCATACGGGTTTCCTGCATTTCATGGTAGAGATCGTTCCCTTCACGAGTCCTCTCGCCGACTCCGGTGAAGACGGAGTAACCACCGTGGGCTTTGGCAATATTGTTCTGTAATGATAGTTTCCAGAATGAGGTCAAAGTTCGACTGGAGATACATGTATATAATAATAATCATTATTAGGCGTAGAATTACTCACGATGAGCTCCTGGATGAAGACGGTCTTGCCTACACCGGCGCCACCGAAAAGTCCAATTTTACCACCTCTGGCGTAGGGAGCAAGAAGATCGACAACTGTTCGTGCAACGTGAGTTAGAGATCGTCATATGGGTACGTGAGCAAGCGCTCCGGGAACTCTCATCCCCATATCCCCTTCGAAATGCTTACCCTTGATACCAGTTACCAGGATCTCAGCTTCGGTTGACTGATCTACGAATTCAGGCGCTTCAGCGTGGATAGGAAGATACTTCGTTGCCTTAATGGGCCCGCGTTCGTCGATAGGATCGCCAGTGACGTTCATGATCCTTCCCAAGGTTCCGGACCGACTGGATCTTAATCGGACTTCCAGTGTCTTGCATTCGGCACCACGGACGAGACCCTCGTACCTAAAACGAGGAAATAAAATCAGTAAATAAAATTGGTTGTACCAAGGCATGCCTAGATTCTATCTATTTCAAAAGTATATGGCGTACCGTCCATAGCAATCGTTCGACGATGTTCTCTCCCAAATGTTGCTAAACCAAAGATCGCGCACATGTTAAACCGAGGCAAAATCCAATTACATATTCGAAGGCGCTGGGCTATATGTCACTTACGGCGACTTCAAGCACAAGCCTCTGACCATTGTTATCAGTGTGAATAGCATTGAGAATGGCCGGTAGCTGATCGGTGTCAAATTTGACTATAATTCAGAAACGAATGCGTTAGCGATCCGAATGAGGGACGGGCCAAGTGAAATATCCAGAGGAACATTGGCCAGGCAATAATGATAATTTCAACAGGTCAATGCCCTAACACGATATTGACTTATACCCGAGCCACTTGCGGCAAGCTGAGTTATGAAATGTTTTGCCAGCCTAAGGAGTGAATAGGTGAATACATACCGTCTACGACGGCACCAATGACCTGATGAATTTTGCCAGACAAGCCGCTCCCGGAGTCACTGCTTTGAAATCTCGCAGCTATAAGTGGAGCCAATGGCCTGGTGAGCCTTTCCCGCGTTAGAGGGCGGCATGGGGACCCGAGGTGCCTTCCGGCAACAAGACGAGTAATCCCACTTTTTATAGATCGTTTGGAATGGACCAGATTAGATGGTTGAGACGTTTAGAAAACGATGTCAGCAAACCAAGGATCAAATCTAATTGAAGAGCAAGAGAGAAGAGACGACGACGACGACGACGAGGAGGAACAATATTTCCACAGGACAATTGATTGTGGAAGACAATGGAGGCGATTGCATGAGCATTCGACCATTATAAGTGCGGCGGGGTTGTTGGAGAGAGCGAGCCAGCTGCAAAGAGAAGCGGAATCTACTATACCTTCTGAACATTGTGAAATGGGGCCACTATCCCTGGTTTTTGCTTATATATAAACCAATTGACACCCCTTCTCTTCAATTCTGATGAAACTGATATCTTATAAACTGAGAAACAAAATTCCTGTGAAAAAATATGTACTAAATATTGTAATTGATTAAAAATTAAGTGGACACTTTTTGGGTGACGGAAGGGAAGTGGGAAGTAAAGCGAGGAAAAAAAAAAAAAAGAATAAGAAGCTAATTCCTATTGGTCAGTCTGGGAATATTCACTTTCTATTCTTTCTTCCACGGCGCCAAGCCTCTAAAAAATTTTTTTTCTTTCTACCTGCAAAAATTCCATCGAGGAATGAAAAACAATAGCATTGTTTACTGGAATACTGAAGAGCATATTGAACTATTCTGACCTTTTTTTTTGACGACTATATATGTATACTCGAGTATATTTAGATATATTTATATCTATATATATATATAAACCTCTAGATATATACCTACCTAAAGTACTTTAAGTAGAAATATAATGCGGTTTTTTTTTCGTCGTTGCTACCGTATATACTTAGTAAGTAGCATTAAAAGCTACACTTATAGCATCCCGCCACTATGGACCAGATACTATGGATGATAGAAATAGCGTTGCTTAGTGAATACACACTACATCAAGTCCGCAAGTGCGACCTACTTATTTCATTAGATGCACATTTCAATATTTAATTGATTAGTAATTTTTTTAATGGTCTATTTTGGAATATAGACAATGTATTTTATATATAAATATATATATTATAGTAGATTTAGATACTTATATGTGCATTATGCAGGACATGTAGCCTTGGCCATGAACGTTGGAAGTTCGTTTCTCACAAGGGTCCCGGTTCAGCTTCTATCGAGAGGAAATATGCTTCTTATGATAATTTCGAGGTTTAAAGGCCTTTATGTCGAATCCGAGATGTCAATAGCGTCAGCATATCTATTGATATCTGATTCGATGTTGTCCGTCACCGTATGTCCTTGCCCGCTGACAACTCTCAGGATGAGTTCGTTCAGATAAGTATTACCCAAAATATCTAGTGCGTTGTAAATATGCTTCCGTCAGATTTGTCATACCTAGCACTACAAGCATATGATAATAATAACAAGTTGGGAGGTTTACGTAAATACAAAACAAGAAAAATAGGCGACTCACCGACGTGATCAGCTTTATATATCAATTTATTTGTAAGCGTTAGCAGTGAAATAGGTAGTATGGCATATGTGGTAGTTCTACCTGAAGTTGGTCCGCCCCTTTGTATTTATGTATAGGTTAGCTTTGTCTTCTCTTCACCATTTAAACAGCTCGAATGTTTAACGAAGAAGTGAGGAGATCTGTTTGTGGAAGTAAGTTCTAATTACCTCAGATCGTATTTAAGAGGATTGTGCGGTATCTCGACAGTCCGGACTGATATATTGGCAGGATTGTATCTTCGCATTTTCCAGCCTTTGACGCACATATAGCCCGCGCTCAGCGTCGTGACGGTACCGTCACCAGCGGAGGTAAGGCTAACGCCACGATCCGTCATTTTGTCATTCACGGTTATATCTATGATGTTATTAATCGTATTGTTGGAAGTTTGACGCTTATAAAAGTAGCCTGGTCCGATGCGGAGTTTCGATTAG
Organism: Pezizomycotina sp. ARF18; assembly: GCA_002224055.1. Lineage (NCBI taxonomy): Eukaryota > Fungi > Ascomycota > Pezizomycotina sp. ARF18. The sequence goes on along the minus strand of AZLU01000404.1, from coordinate 13,044 downwards.
GGCCCATTGTCCCGGAGAGGAGAAGGTGGAAGTAAGGAAGGAGGCCATTAACATACTACGTTCAGTATCCTTCCCAACGCCTTTTTAAAGTGGCAGTGTTAGCTAACATCTATATGAAAAATTGCATGGACTTATCGCGGAAACCAAGAAAGTGACGAAGGATCGAGATGGCCTACCATAAAAACAATATATTTTCATGCCTGTTGGAGTTTGTAAAATATGCATTGTCAGCACCGCCAGCAGGCTCAGATATCGGTAAAAGGACAACAGATTTGCCCTACTAGGAGCATTTGGTAGTCGAGATTCCAGCGGTTGATCCATTTGCTACGAAAATTCATAAAAATTAATACATTGAGATCAGAGGGGCACATCTTGAAGCAAGGAAGAGATTGGAGATATGGATACATACCTTGGGACTTTCTCGTTCGCCTTTTTGAGGGTTAAACTAACAGTTAATCGACACTACATAAAGAAATTCATTGCTGATGAAATGGTGTCCTAGGAATGATTTCGACGCATACCTCTACCTCGCTTTCAGTCTCGGCCACAGAGTGGCTCCATGTGCTTAAAATTGGTCTCGGAACCACGGCTCTGCAGTCTCTAATAAATAATTAATTGCTCCGGTTACGGTCAGGTTTTTATCTCCCGAGATGGGATCTCTGAGTCGAATGAAGCTTCCATGCGTCTGGTGTGGGCTCCCAGGCTCGTCCTCTGGCGCCTTACAACGAGAAGGATTAAATGTCAAAAAAAAAAAAAAAAAAAAAAATAGCCTCGTAAGGATGAAGAGCTATGGCATACCCAACTGAGATTCCCCATATCTTCTCGCCTCCTTTAGGAAGCATCGACGATATGCCAGAGAGAGACCGCATGATTTCAGCTCGCTTTAGGTTTACCGAGGTAAATAACCTCCAAAGGCCAAATTTTGTTAGCTAACTCATCATAATACGTGTCTGCTTTCTTCAATTTGTTTTTCTTTTTTTGGGCAGCTTTTCGATTTCTCGATACAATCAGGTAGCGGAGGCGCTGTAGACTAACCTCATCTCTCCCGAAAAATTTCTCCAGGGCTTCATAAGCAAATCTATTTAATTGAGCTTGGGCATACAATCAGTATTCAGAAAAGTAATCGTCAAAACAGGACATTGAGCTTGCTACCTGTATCTTTCATTTCACCGGAGAGCAAGCTCGGTAGAGTCTTCGCAGCTCCGAGTAAGCAACCTGATATCTAAGCGGTTTCGTGTCTTTAGTTAGCTTCAGTAAAGCCAGGCCTTATCATGTAGTTTTGTTAAAGAGCGTCTCCTTACATTAATGAAAGCCTCGACGTTATTTTCCACCCAGGACGAACCAAATTCAGATTCGACCCATTTGAAAAACCAGAACGTCACTTGCGAACCCATTGAGTGGGAAATTATAATACTTTTCTTTCCACTGATCCGGTTCATCGACTCGATATGGTCCTTCAGCCGGGTGTAATACTGGTCTTGATATTCCACAAGACGTAAGCTGGAATGTAAGGATCTACGGAGAATCAAAAGACAAACTCACCTCGTTTTTCTAGATTCATGAACGAAAGTCGCCAATCATCTTGCACGAAATATTCCCAGTAAGCGAGTTGACTTGGAAGATATTCGGGAGAAAAAAAAAATCAAATACACGAGACGAGAGGTTGATAAACCAAGTGACCTACACGACGCTGTCTTCATTGACGATGAATCATAGCTTTATATGGAACCAATGATGGTTAGACCAAGAGATTTTCCTGCCCCGTGAATAATGGCCCAATAAGACGTACCCAATAGCTGCAAGATTTTCAATAATCTAACAAAGAACATTTTAGTTTTCTAACGAGGTGATATGAGCCATTGTGAATAGATCATGTGTACCTTCTTTTCATGGTGGCGTAAAACATCGAGGTCAGCATTAAAACATTAGACTTTCAATATGCAAAGATGGGAAGTAGATGGTCAAGTGCGTTGTGTGGGCGGGAGTTTTTTGGGGAGTTGCCTTGCTTACATTCCATATCCAATAGTTTGATACAAAATAGTCAGTCGATGCGAAGCCTGTCGCGGCCCTGAGTTTGACTGTGACAAAACCGGGGTAGGATCTAGTTAGACAGGATCTAGAGTGGAGTGAAAATGACCGCTGAGTGTTGTCCTCAGAAAAGGGTGCACGTACTTCCTTCCGGGTCGAGTCCAGTGATTTTGTTGAGCATTATATGTTTCTAGACGTATTAATTAATGAGGACGCTGATATTTTTTGAGGAAAAGATAAAGAGGGGGTGGAGGGGGTGGAGGGGTTCCAGCAAAGGGTCACCTACCTTCCACAGAGCCCTATCTAGGACCAAAGCGCGAATCATCGTAAAAGAGCCCCATAGGCGCTACGGAAAAATGTTCTTGACATTGGGTCTTCTGTTCCCCATGACTCCAAACCTAATTAAATCCACGGCTAAGCAGTGCGCGGCACAAGGTGGGCGAAGGGAGAATGGAAAAACGAGACGAACCCGTAGATATGATACCAGGAACCATAACCACCGGATGATGAGATGACAGGCCTTCGGTTGCTAGCCGTAGGCCTACGGAGAAAGGGTCGTAGTTCGCTGCGCCCTCTTTCTCTTGCTGCGTATGGGTAAGGATGTTCAAGTCCTTGAACAAATCCGAAGGTATTATATCGGAGAGGCCTCCAGGCCGTCCGAGACAACGTGGCTTCGTAAAAAGAACAGTGCAACGATGACGCCGACAAGGGATCCAATGATAAATACGACCGTTGGGCTTTTTCTATCAGATGGCTTCTTCGATGTCGCTGGTTGGGCCAGCGTGAGCTTACCGGTGGAATCTGCGGATGATTCAACTTTCTCCCGTTCCCCTCGGAGCCTCCCGACTGATTATCAGCCTTCACTTTGCGTCTCCGAGCCGTCATCCAAGAAATTTGGTACCCGGCAACGTGCAGATATCAAGAGAGAGCTACACCGTAGTCCTGCCCTATCCTGTCACGTGTTGCGTTAGTCGGAGGAATTCAATACATTTATGATATATATAATGTTTTCGTTGTTTGATACGCATGCGCGAAGTTGAATGCGTCGCTAGGAAGAAACATAGGAAAGGATGTATCTACTTACTTGCCGAGGTACTATACTCACTAGAATTGTACTGAGTATTGGGAATTATTATAGTAAGGAAGGTAAGAATATATATGTATTATTACTATTAAGATGTTTAGGGAGTGTACAGCAATATATATATTGATGGGTGGCGGTGGTCCTTTATGCAAGGTTGTGCGTCTCTCTCCCATCCAAGAAGCTTTCCGTTTTTAATGGGCTCCTTGGCCTCCAGCCCAAGGAAGTGCGGCGCACCCCTAAACCCCGGGTAAAAAAAATAATAAAATAATAAAATAATAAAATAATAATAATGAGGCCACCCCGCGCCACGGTGCACCAGCCCGCGGTCACTATCAGCATTATTATTATCACTTCTACCAATTAATTATCTTTTTTCGCGATAAGGAAAAGATATATCTAAGCACTTTGAAATCAAAAAAAGAAGTTTCTCTACAAACGGAATCAAATAACCCCCCGGGGCAAATACAGCGTTTCCAAGCACAATTATCCAGATTCCTGTCCGCCTTATTATATATATCTATAAAAGATCTCTTTATCAAATACTGCGGTTTTTCAAAAGGCCAAACGAGATTCTTATTGGCAAACATGGCGGATCCGATCAGAGCATTTACAGATCAGTCTCGTGCTGCGACTCTCTTCGCTTTTCAGTAGATCCGGACGTTTTCAAGACGCTCCAGGCGCAAATTGACGATGACACTCAAGTTCGAGAGGTTTGTCGCACCCTACAGTTTCAAATATTTATTATTATAATATATCCAAATGTCCAATTCTAACCGACGACTGTGTACTATATACTGAGTATTTACGAGCCATCTCGTCGTCACTAAACTAACCTTTGGAATCCCACAAACCACCCCTCCCCTTTCCCAAAAAATAAAAATAAAATAAAAATAGGAGCTTCGTGGAATTTTAAAAGACTTCGATCGTCATTGTCGTTCAGTCCAATTGGTTCTTGCTAGGGCGCATGCCGTTTCGAGCTCCACTTTGGCTCCAGACCTCCAACAAATCAAGGGCCTGTTTCAGGAGCAGCAGAAAACAATGAAGCAGCTCGAAGCCGTCGCTTCCAGGCACCCATACTACAAATATAATAGCGTATGGTCTCGCGAACTCCAGAACGCCTCGTTCTACATCGTGTTTGCGGGTTGGTTGGGGGCATTTTCAAATAAAGGCGAGGAGGATGGCAGTATCGTGGAGGGCAGGCTGATGACGGTGGAAGAGGTTGGAGATGCTCTCGGAATTCCCGCAAATGTCAAAGATCAGGACGTATTTCATCTGTCTCTCGAGGAATATCTACATTCTCTTGTCAACTTGGTAGAAGAACTTGCACGTCTCGCCGTCAATTCGGTGACTTTGGGTGACTACCGCAGACCCGTTCTTATCAGTAGGTTTATCAAGGACCTCCACGCCGGGTTCCAGCTCCTGAACCTGAAGAATGACTCCTTGAGGCGAAGAAGCGATGGGCTCAAATATCAAGTCAAAAGGGTCGAGGATGTTTTGTACGACCTCCGTATCCGATCTCTCCTTGAGGATGACCCTTGATCATGCTTCGCTGCTCTGGCAAGGACGAGGAACCAAGGAACGAATCAAAAGTGTGTGTGTTTTGGAGAAGAAGAAAAAAAAAGAAAAAGAAAAGGGGGGAGGCTATTCCTTTTAGATATTCGTACGACCTGCGAGCCCGCACAAACTTGGGGATAGCGATGTTATTATTAAATATTGCTTTGGAGCAAGAGACTAAATTAGGCCTGCAAACATCAGTTTCCACACTAGATGTAAGTACTGTACATTCTGCTCATAAATTTCTTTTCTGTGACCCACCGTTCCGCCACCCTTCCGTGTTACTTTGGGCAGCTTCAAACCCGAAACGTTCGTATAGAAGTTTAATTATTCAACCATAACTAATAGAATCTTGACACCGAAATTTTCGTTTCTTCCCTAGGTATACAAATACAAAGTAAGTTATATAGGCGACTTTTCTATACAACTTGCGATCACACTTCTATACTTATTTTATTCTTTTAGTAATGAACTCCAGGAATTTGCGAGTGAGGGAACCCTAAGAGGTCTTTCATGATATATTAATCATAGAATCGTAGATTGAGATGGTTAGAATTAGTACTCTTTACTTTTATAATTCACCGGTTCCATTAAATGAGCCTATATTTTGATAATGTAATGTTGTTTAATACGTGAATACTTAACTACTTTTGCGTGCAACGTCTTTCAGTTCTACCTTGAAATACGGTGATACATTTACGTATCTTTAAATGTTTCAAAACCGAAATTAAAATGCAATCGCGTCCTTAAAAATAGTACTAGTTCTTACGTGTCCTTGCTCAAAGTGAAGTATCGCCGGTTGAGCGTGACATCAGATAACAACTGACGACAGGCTACAGCCCACCCAACTATTCGAGTATTTCTTTCCCTGTGATTTTTCTTTTCTTTTAAAAATATTTTTTTCTCTAATGGTATATACACTGCACCACCGTCCAAACTGGCTCCTAATATAAAACTATTAGAGTCGCGGTAAACGATTGGCTACCCAGGTTCAGGCTTAGGGCTGCTGCCTACATGCGCGATGAATAAAAGCATGAGGCGCTGCTGCCGCGCGATAAACATCAGAAAATCGAATGCGACTCCTTTCGTCCACAAGCCAGTCCGGCTAGGAGTTAGCAACGAGGTACCTCCTGGCGTATATCTATTTGTACATCGACGAAGCAACCTCTTGAGTCTAAAACCCTGGCATGAGACTGGCTGCCAGCCGTGCTGCCTTTCCTGAGCGGCAGCACTGGAATGAACTCTCGGCTTGGCAGAAAGTTAAGCGTACCGGTCAAAAGCCCAAGACTTGGTGGTGGTATTGTCTGGTCTGGGGATCGCGGTAACTTGTTATCTTTAAATGCTCCTTTTCCTACTACTCCTACTACCTGACTTATCGTTTTCATTTTCTGCTTCTCTGTTTCCTTTATCGTCACATTGCTAATGGTTCTTGTGCGGAACAAACTAGCTAGGGGTTATATTTTTCATGTATCGTGAAGTATTTCAGAAAGATTCAAAATGGTCTTGGTTTTCCCGCGCTACGGAAAGAATAAAGAACGATCGTATATGTAGAGAAATGCTCGGAGAACCAATAAAGGCTCACGGTGATGTTAGCCGAGGAGGAGGCTGGGGAATTCGTGGCCGAGGGATAAGGTGTGTTCAATTTATATCCAATAGCATAAAACACGCATTTCTATATCCGACTTTAGTGCTCTCGTGCCGGTCTTGATACTCACACGCCCGGGCGCCGAAAATACAGGTCATCAGAAGATGTGGATAGATTTGGAGCTTCGAATCTATATTTAGTCTTTACGGTAAAAGTACCTCTCTTGAAAGAAGGAACTGCCCAGGAGAGCTGCGCGCATACTAAATTAAGTGGCCCAGTTGTATTAACTTAGTTTCTGATAACCAGGTGGAAGGGAAACATTCAGATGGGCAAGCATACCTTCATGTTAGAAAGCCTCGAAATGCGTCGGACTATAACTACGTTACGCTGAGTTTACAAGTCAAAGGTCTGTGGAAGAGCGACCGTGCCCAGCGCCAATGAACTCATGAAGACCTCAGGAGCTAACATGGGTGCGTGAAGGTACGAAGGTATACTTGGAAGGTGGTGATGCGGCGGATGATTCGATGAGGGGGAGCGATGCGAAGAAGAAAGGTTGGCTTGGGATTCGATGGAGTTGGTAAGACACTTAGACACTAGCGACCATAGCGGTTTCAGAGTCTAAGTATGTGAGAGAATTCCCACTGAGCCCCAGGTGCGTCCGCATCTAAGTGTATCGTTATTACCTCAACGGTTCATCTATTGCATTTACACATACAATAACTCTTATATTAACGCATCCTGATACGTGAGCTTGAGCGGGCAAAGATAGAAGGGGAGGTGGGAGAGATGGTTCATGGCGATGAGATGAAAGAAGCACGCTTGTTCTACGACCCAATGCCCAACTGAGATGATGCTTTGTAGAAGATATCACTTATTTCTCCTGATACGAATAGTTTCGTAAATTTCCAGTGTCCGATTCACTACGTTTCCTTTGCATTTCCCACCAGATAACTCCGTCGCGGCCCTAACATGAAAGAACATACAAAGTAAACTAAAAGAAATCAAGGACAAGGGTTCAAGGACGCCTCGGTGGTAATGCAAGGCTACCAGTTGCTCTATGTTACATGTGGTAATATTTCGTAAATTTGAAAAATAACTTGTTGCAAGGCAGAATATAAGTTGCCTGCCTGCCCAATTTCGTAGCGGGGTCCTAAACCGCGATTGGAATACATATATCACGCCTTGCTATCCAGCCGCTTGAGACAAAAAAATCATGAATCTTAGCGATCTTATTGACATCAATCCTGGAAATCTCCTTGGACTGCTTCTTCTTCAGCATGCCCCCCTGGCGCATTGCCTCTTTGAACATCATCTCCTTAAGGCAGAGATATGGTTTTGGTAGGATTCTCAAGGAACTGCAAAGCCGCTTCTCATCCTCAGTCAGAAGATGTAGATCCGATGCGTTTTCAGGGCTGAGTGGGAGAGAATTCCACGTGTTTGTCTGACCGAACAGATTCGAGAGGCTGGAGGACTTCTTGATGATGGGAGGATTCTGCGGATCCGCAGCTTGAAGTGTAGATGGTAGAGCAGATATGGTGGATAGGTTTATCGGTGCCGACGTCGGATTAGAGATTGAAACTTGAATTTGTGATAATCGTCCAGGAACAAGCAAATGTGGAGAAGATAGGATTGGAGTATCCACCGGAGGCGTTGCTTTAGCCGACAGACGGTGATGTCCGAATCTGTCACTTGGAGCAACGTTCGTCTTAAGAAGGTTCGCCTGCAATTGGAATACAGGTGGTGTGAGATACGCGTTAGGTATAGCGCCCAGAGAAACAGGAGGTGAAAGTAGCGAACAACTTTCTACATAAAAAGTAGAGAGCGAACCCAAAAAAAAAAAGAAAAAAAAGGGGGGAGGGGGTTTCCTACCCTTTGTACTTTGTCGAGTTCGTATTTTGCGCCAGATTCCATCCGTGATTCCAGCTCTCCTCCATCCTGGAGGGTAGATATAGCCTGTCTCAAGCTGAGTTCCTTCTGGAGATCGTCTGCGAAGTCAAGGTAGTCCTTGCGGCACATGATTCTTGCAAATGGCTTTGCTTTGGCGAGAAGGTCCCTCTCATCCTTGCTGCGCTTTTTCGATGGCTTGGTTTTTACGATACTCGAGCAAGTTATGTTCGAAAATGACCTTCTTTCGCTCTGCCCTCGAGGTAAGACGGTGGTTGTATATATCCATGACTGTCAATTTCAGCTCAACCTCGGCTCCATTTGACCGGTTGAAGGGTTGATGCCGTCTCCAGGGTCAAAGAACATATCCTTGACGGTGCTTTCCGCCTCGTTTTCATGTTCGGCCTCGAATTCAACACGGCCAGGCATATAGCCCTGGACCTCATGGCAAGCAGGTATACTGGCCGTTGGCTTCTTCTTAGGGCCAACGGAGGTGCGTTTGCGGAAGCAGCCTTCTCATCAATTCTCCGCTTCTTCTTTGCTTGAAATTCCTCGCGTGGGATCTGATCCAGGCCCCCCGTATCGTTCGGGTCCGATAGTTCCGGTAGCGGGAACTTTGATGAATATATGTAAGTGTCATAGTAATGTTGCCGAACCTCGTCCTTGTCGCGGCCACCCCCTATGTGGTCTGCGATATCTGCCCAGGATCCTAACCCATACATTTCTGCCCCTTCAAGAAGAAGTAGTTCTTCATCTGCACCCCAGTCTGCGTCGAATATTGGAATCGAGTGCTGTTCAATTATACTATACGCGTGGAGAGCCGGCTTATGTGTTCCATTGGACTTGCCCTCAGTAAAGCACGACACACATAGGTCGTATTCAGTGCATGTGGGATCGGCGCAGCGGATTCGGACCTTAATAGAGTCGCGTCAATCGCTATACGTGAGCTTGCCATAACGCGTGGCAAATATAGAGGACACCGATTGCGTAGAGAGGAGAGAGAGAGAGGGAGGGAGAGAGAATGGGAGGGGGGAAGAAGAAGAAGAAGAAAGGGTCGGGGGAAGAAGAGGAAAGGGAGAACTTGGGAGGAAATGCTGTTTTTTTTTTAGAATGTCGAATTAAAACAATCTAGGCCAAGATACAGATGGAAAGTGGGGTGCTGGGGGAGGATGGCAGCTGGCGCGAGCTTGTAGCCAAAATCAAGAAAAATAGTACGTACGGTGGACGATATGTCTGCGGAACAGACATCGCAGTGAAAACGAACACCAGGCTCGGCGGCGCGAGCGGTACTCGAAGACTTCTTCTTGATCACTGTCATCGTGAGGTGAGATGTGGTGAAAATTGCTGAGGAATGTCGAGGGGTCGGAGGATTAGACTCTGGGGAGGCAAGGATGCCCAAAGAGGTAGCGAGCGGTGCGATATTCGGATGACAGGTAGCAGCCGAAAACTACTTGGAACGTATTAGTGTTATAGAGAGGCAATAGGGAATAGGGTAAGTATTACCTGAGATACTACTACCAGGAAGAGCTTTGTTATTTTTGGTTTTTAGAGTGGGTGGAGAAAAGATTGTTGTTGCTAGAAGGCAAATACGTAGTACTTTAAGAGTAAAAAGTAGAATAGTAGTAGAGTGTGCGGTGCAGTAGTAGTAAGAATAATTGAATAAGTGGATATAATTGAATAATACAGTACTATCGACGCAAAGGCCGCTCGCACGTATAATAAGGACTAAAGGAACCAATAAGATCGTATTATTCGACTAAGTAGCAGTAACTAAAAGATATAAAACCCGTAATATAAAAAGAAGGAAAAAAAGCTAATAATAGAGAGGTAAGAACTAATTAATAATAAAATTAATAAAATAAAATATATTATTTATAGGCTTAGTACTTTCTAATTAGGTAATGTGGCGCACTCGCCTGCGAGCCACCACTAGCCTGCAAGCCAGCTATACTAAGAAATATTAAACCATACGAAAATAAATATAAAATTCTATATTGTGAGGAATTTTTTATAGTTTATTTCTTCTTTTATACTAGCGTTTAGTACTAGTGTTCGAGACCGGGTCATAGTCCTAATTAAAATAAATTTCTAATAATTTGTTTTTATATATATTTTGCTAGGTGAGCGAAATTGTTTTAAACTATGTATATAAGCCTTAGGGTAGTGTTAGGCATCGAGCAGGCTCGGCACGGCACGTGCTGCTAGGGTTGCTAACCCTAATAGTATTAATACTATGGCCTAACTATTACCAGTTTACTACTAGTTATTCTAAGTAATACTTAATATATACCTTTTACCTAACGATCCCCGTATTATTAGTAAGAGGACTACCGACTCTAACTAAGTCCTTAGTAAGTCCCTTATATTATAACTAGTTATTTATAATTTATTAGCTATTAAATAGTTATATTATAGCGAAACCGATTAAGGTTTAATTAACGCTTAGGGAAGACGATATTTTTTAAGTTAATATAAGCCTTATTATATTATAATAGTATAGATTTTTTTTTTTTAGCTTCGTTATAAAAACGAAAACGATCGATCTTATTTATAATTTAATTAATAAAAATTTAGAGGGTAAGGAGGGTAAAAGAACTTAATTAGGTATAGACTAATAAGTCGACTAGAGTAGTTATTACCCCTAAGAATCCTATCGATAGTACTAACTATTAATATATACCTTCTTACTAGGACGCGGATCCCCGTATCTAGTAAAAGAAGAAATATAGTATTATACTAATCGATTAATAATCTAGTTAAAAGATAGAGAAAAAAAAGAACTTATCTAGAGTATATAGCGAATAGTCCCGAACCCTATTAATAATAATTAATATATATCGCCTCGCGAAGAGAAGTATAGTATTATATAGCTAATTATAGTAGAAAAAGTATATCGAGTAGATATAAGGTATATTGTATAAGTTTAAGATAGAGAATTACGCGTATATATAAACTATTAAATTAAATTAGAATTTTTCAGTTTATCGCGTCTTACGCGACGATAATAATAGAGACGTTATTAGTAATTAAAAAAATAGTCTACTAAAGTATTTTTAACGGGAATACGCTACTCTAATATAATTAAGAGATATTAGTTATTATTAAGTCGTCTTAAGATAGATTAATATAGCGTAAGGGTACGTAGTTTAATAGTCTATAGTAATTATAAAAAACTAATTTATATAGAAAATAAATTAGAAGTAAATACGCTAGGCGGATAGATCTACTCTATCGCTAAGTAATCTTAAAGCGATAGTTAGCGCCCTACCGCGGCGTTTTAATTAAGAAGTTAAAAAGAAAAATAAGTTATCTTTTTATTATTATACTTTAGGTAGCTAGCTATGGCGATCTAAGTCTTTTAATATAGATACGTAGTAATATTAGTCGCGGAATTAATAGCTTAAGGAATAAGAAAATCGCCGTAGATATAAGACCTAGCGATTAATAGATTAGCGCGATATAGGTTAGCGCGTTTTAAGGCTTCTCGCTTTAAAATAAGTTACTATTATTTTATAATAAGTTTAAAACTTAATAGTAAGAAAAAAAATATATAGTAGAGCTTATAAAGTATTACTTCGCTAATTAATAAAGCTAGTTAACGCGGGACGCGTTATAAAAAAAAAAAGTAATTACGCGAGCTTAAAGTAGTAAATAAGTTTAGTCTTTTTTAAAACTATATATATTTTTTTTTAACTATTAAATATTCCGACTATATAAGAAAAAAGTATAGAAACGTAAATTAATATAAGCTACTTCGTTATATCTCGCCTTTTTTCTTTTTTCTCAAATAACTATATAATATTTACTCGTTTTAGAGATATCTTCCGCGGTAGGTTACCCTCTATACCTATAACTATATTTCTTATAGCTATTTACGTTAAGGTATATACTATTATATTCCGTAATAAGGTTATATTACGCCTATACGTAGATAAAAGATATAAAATTATTATAAGCGCTAGCGTAGCTAGCGCCGAGTATATACGTAGTATACTATAGGTATTAGGCTAGTAAAGGGGGTAGAGGATTATTATAGGTCTAGTATAACCGGCGGCCAGGGTATACGCGGTATATAGAGAATAGACGATAGAAGGCGTAGCGTAATTATAGGAGTTAATCCCGGTAACGGCTTATTAGAGTTACGCGATATTAATAATAAGGGCGTTAAGAGCCGCGGCGTTAAAAGTAGCAGTAAAAAGATATTAAAAATAGCGGTTAATACGGTATAGATAGCGGAGGCGGTCTTTAGCGCTTTAAACGTAATTTATATAGTTACTAGTATATATTTACGCGTAGGGATTTAGATTTTATTTAAGATAGTACCGGCGGCTATAAAACTACCTTAAAATAGCTATAGTTATAGAGAAGGCGTATTATTATAACGTTAGACGGGATATATATATTAGTATAGACTATTACGCTAGAGGATCGTTATTAATAAGCTAGAATTTAGCCTAAACAATTATAGCGGTATAGTTAACGCCGTTCTAAGTATATTATATTAACGCGCGGTATAGCGAGTATACTTAGCGTTACTATTATAATAATAGGCGTAGCTAGCAGCGGTATAGGTATTATTATATTAAAAAAGACTATTAGTACTAATAATAGCCGCCTTAATAAGATTATAACGTGGTTATAAGAGGTCGCTATATCGCGAGAGGAAACGGAAATATAATAGTTTAAAAAAAAAAAAAAAAAAGATATAAAAAAATTTTTTTTAGAGAACTCTAAGAACTAAAGCTAAAGATTAATCTAAAGGGAGAGGCGAATCGGTACGAGATATATCGTATATAAAAAAAAGAAAATCTTCTTAGAAAAAAAAAAATTTATAGAAAATTCTTCTTTACTTTAAATAAGACTCTTTATAATATTAAAGAATATTATTATATTACGATATTACGTCTTA
>AZLU01000403.1:0-18923 GCA_002224055.1 Pezizomycotina sp. ARF18 | reverse complement strand
TTCAGCAGCCAGCTCAGAATGCCTTTCAATCGCATGAAACCCTCGTGCCTTACTGATCGCGAAGACGCCTGCACATTCTTTTTCGAACGACGGGAGCATTTTCGAAGCGTAGCAGCATGTGAATAAGGGTGCTTTTTATGTTTAGAATATATCAGACGCGAGTACAGCAGCGTATTTCAACGATATTCCTAGATCGTGTTTGACACAACTATTTAACATCACAAACCAGGAATCATTCAAGACTTTCGAAGCACACAGACGTACAAGTTTGATAACCTTCAGCATTTTATCCCTCCAGCTGCTAAAATATTCTTCTTGAGGTTGCAAACGAGTGTCGCGAAAGATCGATAGTAGAGGCGACTGTGACAATAACATTCAGTCGTAGTAATTCGTATGCCAAGATGCTATTATTAATGAATCCTGATATAAGTTTCCTCGAGAAAAAATGAAAAAAAAAAAGGTATTTTTTTTCCCACTCTTATTATTTGCGACAATTGTGGATGCTCTCCAATTCCGATGAGCGTGATCCAGGGAGCAGCAATGAACCGTAATACATAGTGGTAAAACAACAAACAAATCAGAAAAAAGGGGAGATCCAGTATAAGAAGTAAAGAAAATTCGTTACGGCTGGCTAAGTATTACAGCGCTGTTATGTTAAAACTCGTGAGAGTAGAGCTAGGAGGAATAATAGCTGGAGAGGAAGATTAATGGAAAAGTGAAAATCAGATTGTGTCAGAAAGAGATAATAGAAGTTTGAGGGTTGTTGATGGTAGAGTAGGAGAGAATCGATGGGACTTTTTTTTTTTTCCTTTCCAAAAAGAGAAATAAAGATAATAATAATAATAATAATAACAATAAAAGAAATCGTGTAAAGAAGTTTTTCTTTATTTTATTTTAATAATATTCATTTTAGTTGGGTTATTGTAAATGGAAGTCCACGACGGTTGTCGCATATTAAATTATTTATTTATTTATTTATTTATATATTTATCTATTTATTTTTTGGGTTAAAAGTTAAAACTTTATTACCTTTCCATTCGACACGCGACGGGTAAAGTAAACAAACAAAAAGGACAATACTTATTGTAACGCGCAACTGGTGACTGCCAAGGCGCCAAAACTTAGAAATCGCCGGTGTGCCAAGGCTTTTTGACTTCTTCAAAATATCACGGTCACGTGAGACCTGAATTGAAAAGTAAGTGTCACGTGCCAGGCACCGCTTTTTCTTATTCTTCTATGATCTCGAACCTGGAACTTCGAAATTTTCTGAAAAAGCAACACGATACGCTCGCTGGGGCTCGCCATGAGGTGCCGACATAAGGGAAAAAACCTTCCTGCTCACGAATAGCCTAGCCGTAGGCACGCTGAGGGGAAGGCCCCCCACCCGAGTCTTGGCATTGAGAGTATACATGATTTTCACGTGACTTATAATTTGTCTCGTCTGACACGCAGTGCATTTTTTTTCTGGTCGCTAATATAATAAAGCCTCCTTATATCAGGTATATTGTTATCAAATGAAAATAAGAAGAACAAATTTAAGTATGTGAAGTAGCAAAGCTTCTAGAGGGTTCAAACAGAAGCTTATCAAGCTTAGTAAGTAAGTTTCTTCCAGTTTACTCAGACTCGTTCCAGCTGGCTACTTGGTATTTGGTATACTACCCGTAAGATACATGTCTCAAAAAGAATTTCGTGAGATCTTCAGGTTGGATAATAATTTAGAGGCGGCCAGTATCCTCTTGCAAAAACCTGGGGAAAATCAATCCGGAAAGATCATGCCCAAAATGGTTTCGACATCAATACAAAAGCTTGAACCCGTTCCCCTAAATAAATGGTGGGAATATATATTAAACGTATTTGTACCGCACAGCCAAAATTTCCTATTTTTGTTTTCACTGAGAAGCTAATCCCCGTATACATCAACTTGCAAGCCATTCTCTTAATAGTTTCTTTTACGTTGTTGTTGTTCTCTTGACATCTTGATCGACTTGCTGTTGCAGAAACAAATTGATTACGAGGTCATGAGCCCCGAGTTTGTCGAAAGGAATGAGGGGGGATAAATAGGCGATTATTCCTCAACAGGTGGTGGAGGCGGCGACCCAACGTTTCAAACTCGGAAGGAGGCGAAGGAGAGAAGCAACTCCTGCCGGTCCCCGAAAAACTCAAAACGCCTCGCGATTGAAAAAAGGGGGAAAGTTAATTAATGTCTTTGAAAGAAGCATCTCTGATCTTCTGATCCTTTTCTTTCGTTCTTTTGTCTTTTCTTGTAGGTGGGACGGAAGAATATACACGTCAAGAATTTCGAAAAAAGGCCTTTTTACTGTTCCTCTTCCAGCCATTAATTATTAATACAGATGGTAAGATAACTACTTGAGTACCTATATAATACTATAGAATCTTTAGAGACCTCGTAATAATAATTATAATAAAATAATCAGATTATCTTCAACAACTAGAATATACCAATTTCAGAGTTCCGGCGTATAATTCTTCGCCAGAGCGTATATAAGCTAGTGTGCGGTTGCACTCAAGTGCTTACCTAGCTAGTACTTTGTAGATAAAAGCAATACTTGACAGCCTCAAGGTGATATTGCGAGCCTGTGCTGAAAAAGAAATAATAGAAAATACTAAATGGCGTCGAAATTTTGCTACTTGGGGACGATTAGCGAAATTAAGGAATATATACCTAAGAGCAGTGCAGTGAGCAGGAATTTGACAATTATAATACTGCTATTTAATATATCAACTGGATATACACTAAATAGTAATTATTTATTTGGAAGCCAAATTGATCGACAGCCCAACAACCTTCAGAGAATAAATTGGTTGTCGCCTGTTACTTTTTCTCTCTTCTTTCCTTTCTTTCTGTGAGCAAAGGCTAGGCAAAAGGACGAAATGAAGGCGATACCGGTTCGGTTGGAGGTGTTTATTTCCGGATTTCTTAGCGACTCACATACGCAAGCTTAAAACAGAATGTTTTTGATACAGATTTTAAAACGAAAAAGCCCACTCGTACCAAGTTCGGGTGAGGGTTAGCATAGCGGTAAACAGAATCTCCTTTCGTAGAGCCTTGGAAGAGATTAAAGTATCGATTAATGATCACTTATAGGTAATAATAGGAGAGTCGAGCAGACGATAAACAACCCAGTTACTAGTTGTAAGCAGGTAGTATTTATATATAATAGTGAAATTCCCCTGGACCCTGCATTTTTGTATCGCTGAAATCTCATGCCTTCTTTTTATAATCATTATTAGGATTTTGGTTCCTGGATCCTTCTAACATTTTAACACCTCTCTCTTTCCATATAATCACGATAGCTATACATTGGAAGAAAAAGAGCTAAGAATAGTATTAGCACTGAGCAGTATCAAAAGGTAAGCACTTAAGTCAATCCTTCCTATATGTTACTACACCTTTGCGAATCCAAAATCCTCGTGTGTTTTTTTTTTTATCCCTCCCCCAGAGACCTCTTTAAAACCCATCGTATACGATCTTTGATGTTGTTCAATTTTGTCTTAAATTATTTTGCCATTTCCCCCCTTTTGCTTGTCTCCTACCCAACTCTAATATTTTATTTGGCCCTGCGGGAAAAAATAAATATACGTCGTAGTAATGATAATAATAGAGTAGTATATCTTTGTTGTTTTTTTCTTTTTACTGACAGTTCTGTATAAATTGTTACTATTAAAGTCCCGATAAAGAGGGAGAGAAAGACAGAGTCCTTCGCAATTACTCACCGCTTCAGATGTGACGACAACGGCGACAATAGCAGATCAATCGATGCAATATAAGATCTATTTAAAAAATCATGTCGCATAACGATATTTGCCAGCAACAGTCGAACAATAACATATCGTACTATTATTACCACTCAGGTCGCGCGTTCATTGCTTGCGGCCAAAGGACAACAACAAGACGATTGAAGCATTTATATTGTATAATAGGCTCGTTCCTTCAGCTGGACTATATTCGAAGAAAAAAAAAAAGAATAGAAAGAGAGAGAGAGAAAGAAACCGCTATTAAACTAAAGCCCTTCCGTCTAATTTCCTTTCATTACTGTATACGTTCCGCGCGTTACTTTCAGATCACTATCTCTAATTACTTGAGAAGTAATAAGGCCTATCTATTTAATTATTGATTTTTATTTCATTTCAGTCTACTTCTTTTTTTTTAAAATATATATATACTATTATGGCCGACCGAGCGCTCAGAGGCGCAGATACGCCAGATCTTATGGTGACACAAATCGGCGGTCGCGATGCTGGGGATCCCTTGGAACTTTCGGATAAATCACCCCTCGATCTGAAGGCTCTCCTCGCTTCGCGCCAGCTGGGGTCCGCCACCTTGAGATCAAGGCTGTCGACGGCGTGGGAATCCAGGAGCACAAGATACAACTCGTTCTTTCTCAGCATAGACTTCTTAAATCACACGCCAGATCTCAAGCTTTCGTATCCATTTCCCACGTGTTCCTCAAGCCTTCAACACCGCGGCCTGGGACAATGGCGACCATACCGATGACGACTTAAACGATAACTCGAATGGATGGATGGTACCCGCGAGGGTAACGCCCTTGGTTCCGTCGCCAGGATCAAGAAAAGAAGTAGAAGAGGCAGGAACGGAAGGTGGTGGAGGTCGAGTTTCCTGCATCCTCTCGACTCCCCACCCCTTCAGCGCGACTATCTCTAGTTCAAGTAGCCTCGCTCGGAAGTTCGCCCCCACGAATTCGCCCTGACTATTCAGCAGCACTTACGCCTCCAATGACATTTTTGGAGGTATACGTCAAGGAAAAGAGGAAGAGAGCCACAAAAATCAGAATATTTCGTCAGAGGGATCGGAGTTGGTAACAGGCAGAAGGCGACAAAAATTGGTCATTTCCGGTCGGTGGAAAGCCAAACACGGTTCGGAGGCGTGACCCCAATGCTGGGTAATTCGCCAAGCACAACACCAAACGATGTCGCCTTTTCCCAGAGCGGCAAGGAAGAAACGCCACTGTTGTTATTGGATAGTGCCGAGTTCCTTCCCCTCGGCCGCAGAAGCAGCTCCACGGCGACGACGAAAAAACCAACAACCCTTCAGCCCCACAGCAGCAATAATAAAACGAAAAATAATTTAAACAACAATAATAAATTTAATGGTAATTATAATAATAATAATAATAATAATAATAATAATATCAGCACTAGTAATTTAAACAACAAGAAGGATAATCTCGACGCAGCAAGTGACGCCAGCCGCCTGGTATTTCCGCCACACAATGCAAGTGCCTTTTATCTGCAGATGCAGCTGCAAAGGCAGATACTCTCTCCACTTCCGTATTTGGGTTTCCTGCCAGTGGGAGACAACAGCCAGAACAACAAACTAGCGGGTATTATTTCGCAAATTGGCCCTACGGCACCGGCACACGTACGGGGCTAAAGTCCCACAGTATATCATCCGTCTGTTCCTCCACATCTACTAAGGTTGATCGTCAGGAACACCTTACCGGCGTATACAGAGCCCCCAGTTCCAACAGCAACAGCAACAGCAAACGACAAGTTTCCGTAGCTTCGACCTGTTCGATACTTGAGATCAACGAAATCATCGGGCCAAAAGACTATTACCGTTCACGAATAAGCACCGAATCGCTCGGTATGAACCATTTCGTCCCGAAAAGCTCGACCAGGATCCGAAAAGGATCGACGGCGGAATCATCTCGTTCACCTCGCACAACTCAGTCCCCACCTACAACCGCTACGACAACAGTCAACCCACCATATGTTCGTCGTGAGTCCAACATCGCAAATATCACTGATAGAAAACGAAACGAGGATAGGAAACGAGACGATGATAGAAAACGAAACGAATTTATCTCCACGAAGACGAAGACGAAGTCAACAGAAGGGAAACCTAACCCAAGACAATCGAGCAATGAGAACGCCGCTCAGCGGTCTATTTCCAGAAAGCAGGCAAAGGCTGCAGAGATTAACAAGCAGATGAAGCAAGGAACGTTTTTCAACTTCAATGACTCCGATTCGGAGTCTGGCGAGGAGGATGATTTTAACTTGGCCCTACGGGGCAACGTCGCTGGTCGAAAGGCAGACGAAGATGACTACGAAGACGATGGCCGGTGGCATCTTCCCGGGGAAGGCTCACCTCCGAAGTTCCCCTCACGCACCAAGAGTCAAGGCACGCTTTCTACCGTTTCCAGCGCTGCCTCGGAAGAGATATATCTCCACTCAGCCCGTCGCCTTTGGAACTTCGCTATTACCGCGAGAACACCGCTTTTGCCCTCAGAACACCCTTGAATAAAAGGCGGAAGAGGAGACGCACTGCAAGTTCCGAATGCCTCCTTGTGGAAGCCGTGGAAGGTTACGCACCATGATGCTTGACCTTGGCGGCGATGATGCATCCGTCATTACGGAGGACGACGAGGACGACATTCCGAAGATCAGAGGGGGCAGAGTAAATACGTACGATGACATTATTCGCGCCGCTTCCGTTCAGCGCCGTGGCGCTCCCTTATTTTTGGGTGACGACCCGGCGTTCGTCAAAAGCCACATTCGATTCAAATCAGTTGAATATTCCTGAGGAAAGGAAACCCTTTTCTTTTTTCTTCTTTTTTTCTTTCCTTTTTTCCCCCTTTGAAAGGGGATAAAGGGACACTCTTTTATTTTTGGCACCCCCCTTTATTTCTCCATCCCCTTTGTAGCCCTGCTATAATATCCCAATAATAATGACTATATGAAAGTTAATGTATACTTATATTTATTTTTACTTCCTCATGTAATTTATCCATTCTGGTTAGCCTAACAAGCACTAAAATCCGGCGTACGAGTTTTCAAAGGTTTCACTGTTGTCATCATTTGCAATCTTTCTCCTTTTGCTCTATATAGTTATTCACTTTCAAAATCTCGCTCATTCGTTTCCTGCTTACAAGCTATATTTCATAATAATTTTTATCCGGCCGTTGAACTTGCTCATGGAATAATATCCCTTCGTTTTCTTCAATATTTCACTCAAACCAAAGCAAATCGATATCCAAACAAAATCTCTATTTGGGCACCCTCTGGCTTCCCCCCTCTCCCTCCTGGACGCTAGGTATAAAAGAACGCGTTGAAACCCTTCACTCTAAAGTTTAAAATATTATAGACTTAGTTAAATAATTAGCTTTGTGACCTTTACTTGCCTTCCTCCGCGCCTCTGGTAGCTCGCCCGTTCTGCGTTGTATTTCTTTGCTACCAATTTCTCTCCTATTCATTTGCTTCGTCTTATAAATATAGAGATTTTGGTCAAGTTGACCCAAGTAATTTGTGGTGCCAGTAGGCGCCATCAAGATGAAGATGTGATGAATATGCAAGTTGGTGCAGATGTTGGCAACAATAACAACACGAAAAAAAAAAAGGCTAACCTGCCTGTATGCGTTCGCAAAAGTCTTCCACTAGAAAAGAAAGGAAAGAAAAAAAAAAAAAAAAAAAAAAAAACAGGAACATTCTATTTCTTTCAAGTCAAAAGGGTGGCCTGCGGAGTCTGGAGAGCAAGTATTGCTGGTATTTTATTTTATTTTATACAGGATATTCGGATAAGTGGATATATAAACTAATCAGATGAGTTACTCTAAAGATTTATTTATCTAGATACTTCCTCAACGATGCAAATAGACGGGAATTTCTAGGCCAATACCTGGACATTAAACAATGAATAGATAATAGATATATTAATATATATATTCTTAATTAAATATATATAGTTTATCAGAGGGTATATATTTATAAACAAAGTATTGCCTAATTAATTATAATCGCCTGTTCCTCCGTATACGTAAGTAGAGAATTAACTAACGCCAAACTCCCATTGTATAAGTAGACAGAACTCTATTCCAGCAACTGATAACTAGTATTTAATAAATTGATATCAGTATCTACTTTTGGGGATCACTGGGGATAATATTAACAACTATATAACAGGCGATCGGTTTTTTTTTTTTTTTTTTTTTTTTTTTGGGGGGGATATATTGATCGCCACTTACGCAAGTGGATATTTACTTTAGATAGGAGATCTTGGGGTATAAGTTGGGAAAAAAAAAAAATAAGATAAAATGAAAAAGCTACAGAATTCTTTTGTTGGAATGCTTCCTAAACGACGGAGAACCAACTTTTGATGTTATTGTGCAGGCCGATTTTGACCAATAACCCTGGCTATACCGTCAAAGTGGGAAGAGAAAAGGCTGGCGGGAAGAGCTGGTGTCGCTTATCTGATGGTTAGTAAAACGGAAATACCCCTTCGAAGTTTGCTATAACAGCGTATCCTTCCTTATTCTTCTTCATATTTGCAGCCCTTTGCAAGAGTCCGTTTTTTTTTCTCTCGTTTCCTTACCAATTCTTTACAAATAAAAAAAATAAAAAAAAAAAAAAAAACAGATATTATAACGCGGATATACGGTATCACGGTATATTATATAAGAATAGTACCAAGTGAGTATATAAAGTATACTACCGTTTTCTTTCGGGTTCTAAGCAAATATACCGAGAAGCTCCTATTTTATTTTTGCAGCAAAAGAGTACTTAATTATTTCCGGGGTTCGGGGTTTGGGAGAGCGTCGGAGAATTTTGCTTTTTCGGTCGGTTTCGGCTTAAACAGAATTCCCCTCCAATACTCCCATGGCACGAGCTTGCCTCCTCATCCATTTCATTCCTCGTCCATATTTCTTCCTGCTCCTCTCCCTTTCCTCTCCCTTTCCTCTAGCTTTAAAATCTTCACTTCACGATCATTCATCTAAGTAGTTCATTATTCTTGTATATTGAATCCTATAAGTATCATCAATTGGCTCCTTTTTGGCAATCGAAAAAAACACACTACAATCAATACGACAAGTAAGCGAGGGCGATAAACCTCAGAGGTTGGATCCAAAGGGTAAGTTAAAGAATCAAAGAAAGAAAAAGGCTCTGGCATAAAATGTCTCAATGCGTACTCAATTGTGTCCGTGAGCGATCGAAGAATGAATGACCCTTTCCTTAGCCCTATACAATAATGACAAACCATATTATATATAGCACGGAAGTAGAGAGAAAAAGAGAGAGGGAGGATCTAAGGATAGCAATTACACATTTAGTGGCACTTGTGCTCCGCTTCTTCCGCCCCCTAGGGTTTTTTTTTTTTTTTTGTTAAAGCTGCACCTACTTCCAGCTTCTTGAGTTTTCGCCTGCCGGGGGTTCATCTTTAATTGCCGAAAATACTAACGACTAGTAAGATCCATTCGAGAAATACTAACCTATACATCTTGCTTGCAAAGCTATTCGTTAACTTCACCTTTAATAAATACTCCACATTCAACTCAACTTGCACCCGTATTCACCCTCTCTCCCCGCCAGAAACCTAAAATCCGCCAAAATGCCGTCATCGTCCTCGCTTCAAGTCATGTCGAATCCCTCCGCGAACGGATCTCAGAGTTCCCACGACACATGTTCGATTCTATACTCGACTCTCTTGAAGCATTCGGTTCGTTCTGCCCCCTTTATTTCCTTTCCGTTAATTATCTATTCGAATGGCTCCGGACCCTTGGTGCTGCTTTGCGCCACAATAGAGAGTTCGAGATATTTATTCGGAGGTGATCTTAGTTCACCCTGGAGGGTCAGTCTGCTAAAGCGCTCTTAAATAAAATTTACAGCTAGGGGAGAATTCATAGTCGTGTTGGACTCAACGGATCGAGAAAATGAGGGCGATCTGATCATCGCAGCCCAGGACATGACAACAGAAAAGATGGCGTTCATGGTGCGGTACACAAGGTAAAGCAATCTCGATACCGCTCGTGAAATTTATTTATTATTATTTTTTTTTTCGGCCCAGTAAGATTCGTCCGCTAACTTTTTTCCGTAGCGGCCTGATATGTGTACCAATGACGCCAGCCCACACACAGAAGCTCGAGCTGCCGCAGATGGTAGCTCAAAACCAGGAGAAGCACAATACCGCCTACACCGTTTCCTGCGATTACACGCACGGCACCACGACGGGTATCTCGGCGCACGACAGAGCGCTCACGGCGTGTAAGCTCGCCGACCCAGCAATATCGCCGAGCGACTTTCGCAGGCCCGGACACATGTTCCCGCTGCGGTCTGTAGAGGGTGGGGTGAGGGCCCGGTTCGGGCATACCGAGGCGAGCACGGAGCTCTGCAGGTTAGCAGGGAAAAATCAGGTTGCCGTGATATGCGAGATTGTGAGGGATGAAGATGGTCTGATGGCCAGGAGGGATGACTGCGTGGCGTTCGCGGAAGTTTGGCTTGAAGGTATGCACGATCGAAGATCTCGTCGAGTACGTAGAGGAGCGGGAAGGGAAGCTCCAGGTGAAGAATGGAGTTGGCGCATCTGCAAATGGAGATATTGGAGTTCAAACGTGATAGGAACGGGGATTTTGGATACAGTACAGTTCACAAAAAAAATTTTTTTTTTTTTAATTTGTCAATTCGGAAGTGGTATATGTTGTATATATACACGCGGCCGTTTATTGTATAGCATATCTCTTTCTCTGCTTCTACCCCTTCCTCCTTTTTTTTTTTTTTTTTTTAGTAGTTCTACTAAAACTGGCATTTGTTATTGTTGTAATGTCGTGATCGGGTTTTTGGACGGAGAGCATATTGATTTGTAACGGAGGCGTGATGGGTGCGAGATTGCGTTATTTGATGAGGGTATATACTAAGTATACATAACTATGGTTGATTTTTCGGGTGAATATAGACATGTAACGACTATTGGAAACAATCTTGGTATTCTATAATAGTGGCCATCGGTGTTCAGGTAATTGCTTATATACAAAAGCTCTATACAATAGAGGTGATTAGTCAATGCGCTTCTTCTGTATAAGGCAGTTTTAAAAACACACCATCTCATCGGGTTTTATCGCTTTTGCTTGAAGATCCGGACAATTCGATTCCGTTTCAGTCACCACAGCATGAGAATTTCCCTTCCGATCACAGTTACCTTGAGAATCCATAACCACAGAGGTCCAATTGGCGTTATCAACTGACTAATGAAAATAAAGTAGACCCAAAAATCTATATCGCAAGAACCACCAAGAGAAAGGTATATGTACATCCTTATATGGGCGTATGCACGTTGCTTATTTATTATATAGGACGGAAGGTGTTTATGGTACAGGTAGTAGGAAAAGAGGCGAATGTGTATACTCCGTGAAGGGGGTTTATGAACAGGATCATTTTAGCTTGGGTTTCTTGTAAGGTCCCAGAAGCTTGGGATACAGTCGCATCATGTGTAGTTGAGCGCGCTCTTCTGGGAGGTTTCGTTCTAAATGGATCGAGTAGTCGTGCGCATTAGCTAGCGATCAAGCCGGAAGTCGAGAAAAAAAGAGAGAAGGAAGAAAAAAGGAAAGAGAGACTGACCATCGTGTCCATGCAGACCCTCAGCGACTGCTCCAGCTTCTCACAGCCCTGGACACCGTAGCCTTGGGAAGCCCAGCAGGTGAGCACGGACGACATGGCAGCGATGCACGGCTGGGCGGCATACTTTGTCGTCGACCGGACTCGGAACCTGGTCAGCGGAGGGAGAGGAAAAGTTTTCTGCGGCATCGTTCCCTTTCCTTTTTAAAAGCCTTTTCCTCCACTTCCTTTCTCTTCCTTTCTTGTCCTCTCTCCTCCTTTATTTCTGCACAATTGAGTCCTCGTGGCTGGAGAGGGGTGCTGAGGATGTCGTTGTGAGTGTTTGTGTGTTCTGAGTGGTTGAGGTTTTACATACAAAGCGTTTAGTTACCAGCCGGGTTTGAGAAAAATTATAATATATATATTCCCTTTTTTTTTTTTTTTTTTTTTTTTTTTTGGCGAGGGTCATCAGGTAATTTTGTGCGACCATACGAAAAAAGCTCTGCGATTAACTTAGAACAACGACTCTTTTTTGCTTTCGTAATATGCTGACAGATTCTGAGTAGCTCCTGACTGTTCCTGCTTGATCAAATAATGACAATGATCACTTATCATATGAACCCAACAACCACGAGAATAAACGGTCTCAGGGTTTACTAAAGTATTTGTGATATTGAGGTAAAATTCAATGTCATTACATACTATTATTGCTGATAAGAAAATAATCCTCTCAACCGGAAGTTGTCGAAAAGAACTAGGCAAAACGGATCGGTGTCTCAGTCGCTTTCGGCGAATTCTAGATCTTCTCAGATGAATAGAAAATTGTACGGCGGATAGAAACAGGCTGTGGGTATCATCTCAATCCGATGGAGATTGCAGAAATCTTTCCGCATCTAATCTTTTGAATTTTATCACCAATATTGCGCCATTTTAAAGTGTTATTTATGATACCTAGGCTGTTGGGCTCATTCGGAACTATCATGTGCAAAGATCCGACAGACCCCCCCTCTAAAATAGTTTCACAGCTTTATTCTGCCGCAGAACAACAAAGTAGAGGCCAAAAAACAAGAGGGGTATTTTTCAACCTTCCTTTGCCTTGGTCCTCGGTTCATCTGGGAAATGCAGGCACGGCGGCAAGCTAAACGAGGAAGATCGATATCGGTAAGATTAAACGTGGGAAGCCTCGGTGAACCCAGGATGCTTGCAAGTTTGAAGGGAAGTATAGGAAGATGCACCCGAATAGAATAATATGAAAAAAAAAAAAAAAAAGAAAAGGAAAGAGAGACATATATGGGTCGAACACTCTCCAATGTTCGGTAAAGTTGAGAAAATTCGCCGCCGGTTTTTTACTGGCTTCATAACGGAGGAAATAAATAATAAATAAATAAATAAATAAATAAATAAATAAATAAATAAATAAATAATAAATAAAATAAAATAAAATAAAAAAAACAGAAAAAGGGACTCACTTCCCACTTTGATAATATACTTAAGTAATAATACCGATGAGTAGTGATTGTCTTTCATACTAGTAAAGATGAAAACGGCTGGCTGTACTCCAGCACGTACTCGCTTTTCTTTGCATGATACCACATTTGCTGGGTGGAAGGTGTATCACGATATATTTGGAAAACAAATTTGAAATAAAATTAAAGATAAAATAAAAAGGGAACACTTAACCCAGGGAGAAACTCGTCTATCCCGGGTCTTTGTTACAAATATGCCTAGGTTATGCAAATATAAACAAGAAAAGAAAAATCTCTGAAGTGATACCAGGATTCTCAGCCTTGTATAGTGCGAAGATGCTTAATCTCCATGGTATAAAGAAGGCAAGTAGAAGAGTTTTCTGGGTTTTTTACCAGTATGATTAATAGTATCGTTTACCAGTTCCTATTATCAATCATGAGCAACCACGAAATGAATTCGAGCATCCGGACCGTTTCAATTTTTTCGAATGCTAATTATCTTATTTAAATCACTACTTAACTTATCATTATTAAGTATTAAGCATTGTGCCTCGGAAAGATTTGGATTCGGTGGATGAATGTACATGTACTCCCGTAGCACACTCATAATACCCTTGCATACGGTATATTCTGCAGAGCACGCGCGAGAAACAGCTCGTCATATATATATAACTCCGGTTAAAGTAACATGCATGACCCCCGAGTCAGTTCCAACTGTTAAATATAAAGGGAAGAAAGGAAAGGACTTTAGAAGAACGGCGATGCTTTGTTTCCTACTAGAGTAATCTAGGGGCAGTAGGGGCTGTTAAAGACACCTTTTGTGTACGTTTTATAAGTATAAATAGATAAATAGCAAATATATATTTCCTTCACTGACCGCCGTCACTGCCGTTCCTTTTTTTTTTTTTTTTTTTTTTCCAAGTCTTATTTAATTGGTTCCGTCATTGTTTTATTTCCCCCCTCTATACTCTACGTATATATATTTAGGAGGGGTTTTCACCTCACCACCCCCCACCGAAATCGATTAGGTTCGCTACCCGCTTCCTATCACTACTGATCCACATTACCGAACATACCGACACCGGCAACCAATAAACGGAAAGAAAGAAGGGAGAAACTACTGAAAGTACACGGGCCAGTTTATTGCCTTCAAGATAAGCGCATTCAGCGGCAAGCATTCGTAATTTGGATAAAAAAACACCAAGTAACGAATGATAAACCGTTATTGACAACTGGACAACATCACCGCGCTGTCGAACAGCAAATACGATTACGGAGCACCAGTCAGTTTGAGAGTAGGGAAGAGAAGGAGAACAATGGCGAGCCAGGGGCAATTCGCTCCAACCTCGTCCTGGGTATATGACCTATTCCTGTGGACGTTCTCGAGTAAGGGTCCAGTAGTTTCCCCCAGTCCACTCCCCCCTCCATCTCATAGCTCTAAGCGAATGAGCCTCGCACTCGATCCGGGAAGCTTTGTGAGTTTGTCAAGCCACACTTGGATATCCGGTCGGCGCAGAGCAGTGGAAGGGGTGTTCAAATTTTACAATCCTTTTGGTCTTTATTTTATTTTATTTATATCTGAGTTACATAATTACTGACTTGAGATGGTGAAATCGCCGATTAGTACTTGTGGACCTCTTTTTCAGAGAAGTTCACCCCGCGGTGCTTATAGGATACCCAAACGTGGCCCGATCATCTTCGTTGCCGCTCCTCATGCCAACCAGGTGAGAACCAAAACCCACGTTCGGGGGAGCGAGTTGAATTCCGAGCTCAAGCTTGCTAACCCCGGTACTCGGAAACTGGAAATAGTTCGTGGATCCGCTGATCCTTATGCGAGCGGTAAAACAAGAATCGAATCGTCGCATATCGATCCTGATCGCGGAAAAATCCATGAGGCGTAAATTTATTGGCTTTTTTGCTAGGCTGGT
Source organism: Pezizomycotina sp. ARF18 (assembly GCA_002224055.1). NCBI lineage: Eukaryota > Fungi > Ascomycota > Pezizomycotina sp. ARF18. Next base: position 4,186 of record AZLU01000403.1, on the reverse strand, counting down.
GGGAGCTGTTCCGGTAGCTCGCGCCCTGGACATGACCAAGCCAGCCTCCGGAGGGATTTATCTTGCCGAACCCGACGAGAATCCCCTCCTCATCCGTGGAGAGGGCACGAAATTCACAAAGGAGGCTTCAGTTCATGTTTGCTCGTGCTCCCAACGCCGCCCGATGGCAGCAGTGCCGCTAGCGCCGAGATTCTCGAGATTAAGGACGACGAAACCATTCTTCTTAAGAAGGAGTTTAAGGGCCGAGCTGCGTTCCAACAACTAACGGGTGAATCTCGAGATGGTGGCAGGGGAACCAAGTATAAAGTTGCGCCGAAGGTGGACCAGACTCAGGTGTACGAAGCTGTTTTCCAACGTTTGAACGAAGGAGGCTGCGTGGGAATATTCCCAGAAGGTGGCAGCCACGACCGCACTGAATTACTACCGCTGAAAGCTGGCGTGGCGATCATGGCTTTAGGAGCTTTATCTGCGAACCCCGATTCCGGCCTTAAGATTATTCCTTGCGGGATGAACTACTTCCATGCTCACAAATTCCGCTCGCGCGCCGTTATCGAGTTTGGAAGCCCTATTGAAGTTTCTCCAGAGTTAGTTCGTCAGTATTCCAGTGGTGAAAAGCGAGAGGCAGTAAAGACTCTCCTGGACAATATTTATCACGCCCTTCTCGCCGTCACGGTCTCAAGCCCCGATTACGATACACTTATGGTTATTCAGGCTGCTAGACGTCTTTACAGGCCCACCAATAAGAAACTACCGCTTCCGATGGTTGTGGAACTCAATAGGCGTTTGATCACTGGTTACACTCACTTCAAAGATGATCCTAGAATCATCCACCTGCTCAACGGCGTCACTAAGTACAATACTCAACTGCGGCATCTTGGGTGCGTGACCACCAGGTCGAATACGCGCGATTCTCCACCATTCAGGTTATCGGAAAACTGATTTACAGGCTTTCAAAGTTAGCTATACTAAGCCTTTTCGCATTGCCGGGAATTCTCTTATTTGCGCCAGTCTTCGTAGCTACAAAGGTGATATCAAGGAAAAGGGCGAAGGAAGCCCTCAAAGCGTCTACCGTCAAAGTACAAGGGAAGGATGTCATGGCAACATGGAAACTTCTCGTCGCGTTAGCGCTAGCGCCTTCCCTCTACTCGTTCTACACGTTCGTTCTCACATTTTTGACTTACGAGAACCGGGTTTGGGGCTACGTTCCAGAATGGGTACCGCTGTGGCTTGTCGTAATATTCGGCTACATATTCTTCCCCGAATCACCTATGCAGCTCTTCGTGTCGGGGAGATAGGCATGGACATTTTTAAGTCGCTGCGGCCACTTGTTCTGAGTATCAATCCCACTTCATCCAACACGCTCGTTCAGTTACGAGAGTCTCGAGAACGTTTGGCTATCGAAGTCGGCGAATTGATCAATACCCTTGGACCTGCAATATTCCCGGACTTTGACAACTCTCGGTATGTTTGTATTACAATCGGACAATTTATTCGACAAATTCTTCAAGCAAGACAGTTTGTTTTCGAGTTGCTAATATCTTTTTTATTACTTTTCATGCAGAATAATTGCGGATCCTTTCAACCGTACGCAGAACTCCACATCGATTACGTTTACTGGTAGTTCACCCTTGGTTTCGAGGAGGGGATCAGATACGTCAAACCCAGAATCAGATCAGAGTGCCCGCCCTTTCAGCCCCAACTCACCGACTTCGACTCTATCGTCCATTGCAAATTTCACTACCCACCATAATATCCCTCGCAACGAATCGTTGGGAATTGGGTAGTATTGGCCTCTTTGCTTCGCGACCAGCCAGTCGTGCTAGAAGCCGTAGTAACAGCGGCGGGTTCCACGTGAAAGCTCTTAGTGGTATGGAAGGTGGAGCAAACTTTGAAGAAGTCAGTCGGCGTCTGAAGGAGCGGAGGCGCGAAAGAAGTAGGGCAAGGAGTGACGAGTGGGATGATGGTGGTGATGGCGAAATTGTGGAGATGAAAGAAGGATGCCTGATCAAGACGTCGAATCATCCGAAAACTACTTCTAAACCTCCAAATTTTCCCTTCCTTTTCTCTCGCTTTATGGTGTTTCAACTTATTTTATTTTCTGGCTCTTTGAATCAATATCAGTGCCTTTGCTATTGGGCCTGTTTCCTTCTTTTGTATCTCTTGCATCTATATTCTAGGGTCGCCGTGCGTTCCTGTTTCTTGCCTCTTTTTCTTATTTTTTTTTCCTCCGGCTATTTTCAGTCTTCGTTCTCTTTCCCAAGAAGCAATAACCCAACTTACCACTTTGTAGTTCGCATACTTTGCTGTATATACCTTTTTTTTTTTTCTTTGCGCGGTTCTTGCCTTATTAAACTAGCAAAAGGGCTCTTGTCTATGTTTTCACAATATTAGAGGCGAGTCGCCTTATGTTTTTCTTCACTTATTTGCTCTTGGTCGGGTCTCGACTTAGGTGCTGGTCTAAAAATTTTTCTGGAACCAGGCCATATTTCCAATGAATGAAACTCATTTCGTCCAACTTGTTCCGAAATCTCGCAATTACTACTTTGAATATCGCGTGTTACGGTGTATAATTCGATTATTGTTATTAGAGCTATTAATATTATCATCATACCTTAATAAAGTATATACAACGCGCCCCGGGGGGGGGGGGAGGAGGAAGAGAAATCCGAAAAAGAGGGTGCGTTTCTATCATACGTTATATATAGGGCAAGAAGGAAGATTTGACTTTTAGCTTTTTTTTTCGTGAAACTAAGTATTTTACTATATTCTAACATAGAGAGAACGTAGTAAAGTAAACCGTTTCCCCGTGAGCAGAATATTGGATTACAACGAGCATTTTATTCTTTGCTTCTAGAGAAATAAAGAAATCCGAGAAGAAATAAAAAAAAAGAACATAGAAGGGAATAGTTTGTGCTCATATAACAATCGCCTACTTGAATGCTTTAGAATTCTAGAAAATTCGTAAGGTAAGAAAAGGATAATTCAACATAGGACGTTTTTGTTTCTTTTTTTTCGTTTTTCCTTTCCGAAAAAAGGAAAAGAATGCGAATTGATACATGTATTAAACAAGAACGCCCATGTTGGTCGTTACTTGATTGTAGGACAGCATAAGTGTCTTTCGCAATACTGATCGTCGTTGAGAGGAAGGTTGAGAATTCTCCGCGTCCGACTGCTATTTATAATGAAACACAATCCAATTAACCATTTTGAAGATGGAAAGTGATACATAAGATGACTAAATGAACGTACCAAATCCTTGTTCTTCAGCACAAAGCTGGAATCGTCTTCGCGATCTCGCTAATTGAGACACTACTGTGCGAACTCTTTCGTCTCCATTTTCGGCAATGCATCAAGCAAACGCTTCGCCACATCGATGTGCGAGTTGTTTCTCGGTAGGCCTTTGGTCTTCGGCGGTACTCGGGGGTGAAAGAGGCCGACTTGTTCACAACCGCCTGAAGGTTGATAAAGTCAAGGTAAACCTGGCCCGCCGATAGACCACTCGCTCACAACGTCGACGGAAGAGAACTTGCCGAGGACTTCGTAGAGCTTACGAGGTCCTACTGATTACGCAGCTCGGTGCAACGTGGCGGATTATGCTGCGGTGGGCTTCGTTCCAGGCAGATGCAGCGAAGAGATGATCCACTCTGTAAAGTAGTTGTGCAGGTTGCGAGCCAGCAGCGCCTGTTCGATATTTAGTATATTGACGGAATATATGTATATATTGGTAGAATCTCAAAGTGATACATACCCTTGCTTCATCGACCCACGTGACGGGATTGAGCCTTTTGAGAACAAACTCTTGCTTCTTGTTATCTCTATCAAGTTCCGCTCATGTCTTCCGAGAATATTTCGAATTCCAATCTCGCGGCTATAAAAAATGATATAATTGTTAGCTGGGCATGATATATCTAATCAGGAATACACTCACCTATCCGGCATCATTTAAAAACATCAGGACGAAGAGAGCCCATTCCCACTGTCCCTCGCCTCTAATTGATGGGCAAAGTCGACACTCAATGCTCAGCAATCGTTGTTTTCCAGAGTCTTCTCCGTTAAGCGCCGTCATACCCAACAGTAAAGTCCCTGATCTGCTTCTCGCTAAGAGTCATTCTCAGAAGCCAAAGCCATCCTGTAATCCATTGCATTGGGTTATAATTTCCGGACTGAGGACTTCTTCGAGGTTGCA
>AZLU01000402.1:0-19281 GCA_002224055.1 Pezizomycotina sp. ARF18 | reverse complement strand
TAATCGCGAAACGGCAAGCATGTTTACATTGAAACAAGCCAAGCGGCTATATAGCTCCCACTTCCTTCATTAACCACAATATATAGCGCTTCCTGCTCTTATCTAAAACCGTCAATCGCCAAGAAGATCGCGATCCATGCCCGGGGGTTTTTGTGCTACGGTCTAGCCCCGTACTTTCCGGATTAGTAACGTCTTGGGGCCTTATTAAACCCCACTCTCTGCATTGTTCGCACCAATGCAAGGAATATTAATAGATTCGCCATGCATGAAACCGAGCCCAGAAAGCGAAACCAGCAGTTTACACGATCGCGCTCATGAAGCGGTATTCGCTACCACCACTGAGAGTGCCAAAGACATACCCGAGGAACTGGATTCTTGACAAGCCGAGCTCCGAGATTTGAAACTTGGGGCGCAAGCGCAGAGTCATCCACTCTTCAGGGACCGATAAACGATGGACCCCCTATCCGTCTCACGCGGCGTAATCGGCATCGTCCTCGGGCCGCCCACGTCGCCCGCCGCCTCTCTGATCTCCACGGCTCCTACGTCGACGCGCCGCGCTCCGTGCAATCTATAGACGAATGCTTCGCCATATCCGCGCCTCTGTCGCAACTGCAAGGGATATGCCGAAGACCAAGCCACCGCGTCAATCGCCGGTCATTCACATTGACATTGGTAACACCGTCAATGCTACCCGGAGGCATTCAACGAGTTACAGGCTGAGACTGAAAGGTTCGAGGGGTTATGTATTAAGGGCAAAGAGTGATGGAATCAGGTACCTGTGGAAGGAAGAGAGTATCAAGAAAACGCTGGAAGGCTGCAGAGCCATAAGACGGGGTTGACGTTATATTAACGTCTTGCAGAAGGTAATTGTTCTTTCTCAAGTCCTGGACTCAAAAAAGGACCTAATTTATTGACGGTGCGGTAGTCAGCCAATACAGAAACGCAGGACACTCTAAAAGAAATGATGGCGTTCATGGTGTCGATGTCACAGTCTCAACACAGATGTGGAAAGCGCTCAAGAAGGCCGATATCCTGTCCGCGACGAGGAAGGTCGTTATTTACTGCGGTGATTCGTAAGGCCGCGGATGACGATCAGATAGTGGCAACGGACTGGTCGATGAAATGAAACGCTTTGCTTTGATGAGGAGCTGAAGAACACAACTGTCTACCGGGGAATCTCAAATTCTGATGACGTTCTCACAATGGCGGAATATCCGATTCTCGAGCCTCGCGCTACCAGATCAAACGATGAATTGGCGGATGCCATTCAAGGAGCAATATTGGGGAACATCAAGGATGAATATGTAGTGCTAGATAACTCGGAGACAGGTCCGAGCTCAACGGATCTTTGATAACAATGACAGTCGCTCGCGTAGTGCGATCGCCACCACTCGCCGATGCTTACCCGCTGCCGTTACGACGGCCCACCAATATCAAAGAAAAACCGTCCTCTCTCTGGTCGGCCCCCCGAAAGTAACGAGTGGACGCTTTCTGAACGTCCCAGCGTCCGCCAAGACGAGGCGACCGCAGCGTCAGCGGGTTATACACAAATTCCTCTGCGACGAAATCGAATACTTCCGCGATCTCTACCTCTTCCGGGAATCGTACACTTCGACGTGGACTCCCTACGCGGGTGCTCGGGCCCAAACATCCGCGAAGGTGTTTAATAGTACCATACAGCCTGTCATAGACCGGTTCCTCATCCTGGCAGAGCTAGAGGAGCGGTTGTTGCCTCCGATGCGCAGCAGGCTGCGAGAAGGACCGTACGTCGGCGATTTAACAAAATTTAACAAAATACAAGCGAATGGATTGAAAGACGCGGAGGCGCATATGTGGAGTTACTGCAGCGCTCAAGCGGGCTATAGAGTATCGCATCTCAGCAGCGGGCGGAGAAGTATCTATCCTTCCAGCAGTACCTTACCGCGTCGCAGCACGACGCTCGTCTCGCGCTTAGGGCTTAGTGAGTTTTGTCGACCCGTGACGGATCGTGCGGCAGCATACCACTGGCATTCAGTTGCTTTACACACAACGGATGCGGAGCAAGTTCAGCGGGAGACGGAGTTAAAAGCGAGTTACACGACGTCGGGACGCGTATGAATAGAGCGTTGGAAAGGGCGGATAAGCTGTTCAGGGAGATACTGAAGTCGCCAAAGGAGCTGCCGGAGACGATCTGTACATCTTGAAGCGAGCTCAGGACGATGAACTGGAAAGGAGAGGATACTGATTAGCGAATGTTCATATTGTGTCGGACTGATCGGGAGAAATTTACTGTGAATGGCTATGGTAAGGCCGAATCGCATCTTTATGAGTTTTGTTATGACCATGGATACGAATACTAATAAATGTCACGTATAGGATATCAAAATCCAACATTTTCGTCGCGAGGGATACTTGCTCCTGAACTTCTCTTCGAATCCTTCTGCCTCACGCGGCATCCGCACGCCTTTGGGAAGGGCCAAACCAGTCTCCGTCAATCGGTACAAGCGTCCAACAGGCAAGAACTACTTCTTCTCTCACACCATCGGAGGACGTCTCGTTTGTGCGTAGAGCCTCGTAGGCTCACCGCCGATGAAGCAGTCGTGCTACGGATTCGAAGTAAATACCAAGGAGATACCAGTTCGGCGTAATACTTCCAGGCGGACACAGAGATCGCTGGATAGGAGCTCCGCTTTGGTCGCGGGGGACAGGATATCCTGATGTCCAGCAGAAGGATAATACACGTAGTCGCATGTTTTTTGCGACCATCAATTTCATTCCGTCTAATTAAGCACGTACTATAGCAGCTTCAAATAGCAATGGTCCCTGCAATCGCTAGGTCCTCCTGTCATCACAACATGGCAATCTCACGATAATGAAATCTGGATTGCAAAACCGAGATCCGGAAGTTTACGCTTTTGTATCCAAATCCCGGGATATATAATTTAATTATATTCAAAAACAATACGAAAGGAAAGTGCTTCTTAACCGCCGTATCCAGCAATTCTATCTGGATGTGCTATATAAATCGATATATATCGTGAACAAAACATGTATTCATCGCAAATGCAAAGAACGAAAAACAAGAATGATTGCCAATTCCATAAACACCCTGAAAATGCAACAGTTACAACGAAAATCGTGAACAAATGTAGAAAACAGAACAGAATTGATGTAATCGAAAAGGGGCATAGATCGTGAGATAGATATCCTTTTCGTCTTATACTCCGAACCTGCGCTTTCGTCACGCTAGTGTTCCGTCCGGGAAATGGAGAATGCCGCAGAGGCAAAATACGAAACACTCATAGTTAAGACGCCTGGTTACGGCAATGCACTGTTCATTTGCCTGCAGGTAGCGCCACCATTAAGCAGATGAGATCTTGGAGTAGTCAAGGCAGTAACTCCAGATCCTTCTTCATGACATCCGGAGTTGACGAGATCCCACTCCCAGGTCTTGACGGCAAGACACCTTAGCGTAGAGCCTGTTCTGGAAGCCGACTTTGGCCTGACACGTGTGCAACCGTCGACGTCGCCGCCTTGCGGTCCATGGCCTCGGTACCCTTGGTGACAGAGCCAGCAAACCCAGCTCTCCGTAACGATAGAACGAGGGTCATCGAGGATTGAGAGGCCGAGGATGTTGTCATTTTGAGTATGAAGTGACACCAAAGTCGAAAGAGAGACGCATGCCGGCGGCGATTCGGCAGATATTTCGGCGTTGACGTCGAGGCGTGCTTCGGATTCGGGAGCCCAGCCAGACTCGAGGCCCTTACCGCTGAGTCGGTCTACTTGGCCACGGTATGTCCAGGTAAACTGTCCGCCGATGAGGGCCTGTCATGTCTTGAGACTGGCCTTAACATACGGATAACGCGGAGGCTGTCCGACGACAAGAGACCGCCGATGGAGAAAGGGAAACGGGAATGTGAAGATCTTCTCGATCAGGTCCTTATCCTCGCGACAGCCTTCTCGTAATGAAACCAACGTGCAGCAATGCCTTAGCATCGTCAAGCCGACGAAGACGGGACTGGGTATCACCCTTGACGCCCACTTCATAACGGAGGTGGAGAATTCCTGGATGCCGCAGTCACGCACCAGACGGCCACTTGTTAGTTTCCCCGTCTTTGCCGTCAGCTTCCATCCCTCCAGCGGGGTTTTGACCGTCTTTAGCCTTCCACGGACTGGACCTTTTTGAAACCAGGTTCTCGTTTGGCCAGTTAATGTTATCCGAGTCATCTGGATCCGAAATCCACCCTCCGAGGATGGAAAAATCAATGCCGCGCTTTTGCTGCCTTCGGACTTTCCCGCGTAGGTCGGAAGACACGCTCGCCGGCCATGCTCCTCGACTATCTACTCCGGCGACTCTTGCCTCCGCACGCGCCTACCGGTAGGATTAGAATCTCCCCGCTGAGTAGCTTCCTGATGGTTCTTTACCCCAGGCACCCTTCATACCCACAGCCTGCCTTCTGGACTTCCTCGACGGCGTTCTGATTGTACGTCTTTAACCTTGAAAACGAGGCCGCCATCTTCAGTAGGCTCACTTCGTTCCCAGCCTGTTCGATATCTGGATGTCATCGCCTCACCGCAACTTTACCGTAAGCGTCGATGAAGTACAGCCCTTGCTGGAAACCCTCTTGCCAGAGCTTCAACGCGCCGTCACGGGTAGTGTTATCCTTGAATTTAACAGTCATCGTCTGTTCCCTACGCGGTAGCCTTTCCGGATGCTTGTCGGAACATGAAGATCGATAACATCATTGTTAGCGCCGAGGTGACGGCGTTGCGGGACATAGTCATCTGCAGACCAGCGTCCACGGAGACTCCGGCGCCGCCTCGGTACCGTGGAGAGGAAGATCATGTGTGATTTTTGGTTGAGAGCGTCTTCGAGTGGCTTCATGTTTTTGGGGTCGATGACGGTTGCAGCTGGATCTTGCCCTGCTGACCGCTGACCTCTGGGATGACGGGAGCGGTGCGGCGGATGAAGTTGTCTTCAGCGCGGCGTGAACGATGCTGGATGCGGACGCCGTCGAGGCGATGAGGGCCGCGATGTGAATGTTGTGAAGTACTTCATGTTGAGAAGTGTTTTTATATCTCTAACGAACGTCTAGTGTAGTGAAGGAATCAATGTGTAATCAAAATTCTAATATCTGGAATGTGTATTGAAGTAAAGCAGATCTACTGCGGAGGATATCGAGTCAAAGTTGAAATTGTTTAACGATTAGTAGCGTGTAAAGAGGGCTTAGAAGTGAAGGAACAATGAAATTACAAGCTGTGAAGCCGCAAAGATGTGAGAATGACAAAATGAGAACGATTGAAGCTTGAAAGCCGTGATGATGAATGAAAGACTTGTATGAGTTGATGATGATAATAAAGAACTATTGAAGAGAAATAAAGCACGATATATATACGAATTCGCCCTCATCGTTCAGCAATAGATCGTGAGTGTATCTACTAGGTTATTGGGCTCGTTCCACGAAAGGGAATCTTCTCATCCAGAGTCTTTCGCTGAATTGCTGAGTATCCATCGCCAGACAACGCCTCAAGCATCGAAGTTCTGCGCCAATGTTCATTCCGAGCGCAACTGGAAATACCAATTTGAAATTGTGTTGGATGGAAATCTGGGCTTCCAGAACCCTTATGACTGGTCTGGCTCCATCTTCCAGCCATTGGGGTGAGACGACATTTGTCATGTCTATTCCGTCCAAACTAGATTTGGGGGAAAGGTTCGAAACTAGATGAAAGCTTTCAGATGAAGGGGGTTCATCGATCTCGATCCCCAGGGACTTTCTGTCTCGGTAGTTAGAACTCAGAGGTCTGCTTTGACTTTGGCATAGGGCACGTAGGCAGAAACTGCTATGTTTGTGCCTGAATAAACGGTCGACGTTGGTTCGAGGGCCGCGGAGCTAAGATCTGTCGCTCAGCCACGCGGTAGTTGAGCGTATAGCGGGATGTTTTACGGAACCAAGTATACCTTATTGGAATTACAATGGATACCCCGCGCTCGCCAATGCTCATATTGACAAGCGCTGGCATGGAGTGTGGCATCAAGAGCAGCCCTTTTTGCGACTTGAAAATGTGCCGAAAACGCAAAGGAAATACTCGTGTGTTGATCTTACCAAAGACTCGGGTTTACGAATAAGGACAATACGCTATGATCGTATTCTGTCATGCATTTAATCTGTTTCCAAAATGCCCATGTTAGTCCATTGGCCCGCGATGCGAAGTCGTTATCTCGTATTTCCAACATTAACGGTTCCACAATCCAAGTTACAGATTCCAGCTTATCGCGTATCATCGGTCGAACAGCGAAAATTATGCCGTTATCTACCTGCGTATTGTATCAGGAGATGAAATAAAGGCGATAACAGGAATAATAAGATTGTAGCTCCTGTTTTACAAATTCTACCTATTGTATTATGACTTATTACACTAAATGGACGTTTCTTCTTGGGTTTCGCCTTGTAGACTGGAGTGGTCCATTTTCGTTCGAATTCAATTTAACGTTGGACTGCTAGCATGGCATTCTAGAAGAATAAGATGATGTGATATACTATTCTCGCGTTAAAGCGCTATAATTATAATAAAGTTGTTAATCCGATTATCGATAAGGCAGTCTAGCCGCTCGGAGGCACTCGCGGTCCTAAGTAAGGAAATTCCCTCTCGCATCTCGTTAAATGAGATTATCGTATTTGAACGATCCGGGGCAAAAGGAGATTATTATTATTATTAAATTACTTTCAGGACGCGAGCGCTCGCTGTCGGCGAAAGACCTTAATCCGTCATTCCCCGTGGAGTCTATAGTAACAATACTATTCAACTTAACCTTGCTCGACTCTAGCAAAAATTTATGAAGCGCTGCTGCCTACTATTGCAATGGCAATGTAGTAACGCTTCGCAGGCTGGCCAAGCTGAATTATACGAAATAAGACCATGGTAGCAAAGTTTCACGGCCCCATGTTAAAAGGCACTCTTGGCCTGTGTTAAACATTGCGATGACTGACTTTGATTTACTTTAATACTTGGGCAGAGTAGTATTTGACCTCGCGATCGCGATGAACTCATTTGTGTACCTCGGAAAGCGCCGGCACCGCGGACAGAAGGAAATCATACTCCAGATTGAATCAGCGTACCTGAACCTCACGAGAATGAGACAGAGTAAACGATTCCCGCTGTCGGCTGAGATAGGCGTTGAAATTCTTGCGAGGAATTAGAAGTTTGAATCAGATCTTTGGAGTTTCATAGGCTATCCAAACCGTTGGTATCAGCGGAGAAAATGTCCGGATGCGGAAGAAAATGCCGTTGCTGGGCTATGAAGGCAGAAAGCACAACAGGGGAAAGTAGTTTTAAATATATATATAGATACATAGAAGTATCATGATATGATAGCTCTGATCTTTAATAACCGCGAACGCACGATAAGAAAACTTGAAGAGAAGACCTTGAGATAAGGTTGACCATACTAATTCGTGTTTCGACAGCGCCGGGTGAATACTCGGCGCAACGTTCTTAAAGCAAATTAACATGAAATATGGTGACTTTATTTCGTCTCTAATGAGTGATATGATCTTGTGTTTTTGTTGTACGCTCGTGTTGGTTTATGCAAACTGGCCGCTTTCGAAGGTTTAGGGCGATGTTAACTTCTGCCTACGTGAGGAAGACCAGAAAGAGCATTTGCTATGTCACGGCCTCTATTATTTTGGTCTATTCGTCTTTGTTCTGCAGAATTATAACTTGCTCATTCGTGAGTGGTGCAGCCGAAGAACCATCAAACATGCATGAAGGTGACCTCGAGGTCGAGCCGCCTGCAAAGCGGCAAGTCGGTCTCTGATGTATCAGGATCAGGCTATTCCACTTCATTGCTATTAATAAGTTCACGATTCGATATTTCAGCTCGAGAGCTATGTGCGATACTCGGTTCAGGGAAAATTTGACGTTGAAAATCTGACTAGCCGTCATCACCAGCAAGCAAGTTTGATCGATCGATCCTCAAAGGAATATCAATACACTCACAAACACATTGTAGCCTAGGGTCTATACCACGGCTACTCAGCCTTTAAAGATGGTCCAGGCGCCGTGAGTACCTTCACCGCGGCCTCGCCGTTCTGCAGTGGTTCATCTCATACGAATCAATGCGAGATCCTCATTAGCTTCTTCAGAGTTTCTCGATAGAGGCACATTCTTTTTATAGATTAAATTATTTGCTCAATGACTTTAAGTAATTCACATTCTATGAAATTGCAATTATTCATTCTCTCCTTGGGAATGTCATTATCACTTAAATATAAGGACTCGCGGATTTTCTCACGATGCTCTCTCTGATCAACAGCAAATGTTCCCAATGGAAGACCCCCTAAAAGAAAAGAAAAAGACAAGGAAAGAAAACACCCAATAAAGTAATCGACTTTGCAAATTAAAGGTCGTGAGTCTCCTTGCGCCTATTTTTCGTATCTAGTCTGCCTTGCAGATCCAGCTTGCGTTTTCGGTTTTTGTATGAGGTTTCGTATCTCGTTCTCGTGTTCTCTTCGTTCCGTCCCGTCCGCCTTCATATTTGACATTGTGCAGTTGTAGATTCAAAGGCCAATCGCTTTTTGAGCCCTTCGAAGTGATGTAATCTGTTGGATGATGTATACGAGAGCACACCGCAATCACAACGAAGGATATTACTATCCATAGCGGTAAAAGATTCCAACTTAAGCCCGACTGCCTGGTTATTCTCTCTATTCGTTTCTCGATCTCCCTCCTCTTGTTAATCGGTCGGAAAGGGGTTCCTGAAGCCCTAAAGGGGACTTCTTCTACTTTTCCGTGGTGCGTGCCCTCTCCAAAGAGGACGGTCTGTTTATCTTCTCACTATTGCCTCGTGTTCCACCTGTATTCTCGCGATTCCGACCGGTTTTTGCTATATAACGATAACCTGAACGACAGCGTGCTTGATAATATTTACGTAGCGATTATTCTCCATCTCAACCAAAGGTTATTCTCCCTCGAAGCCGCGTACGGTACTTTTCATCTTGTCCGTATCCTCCTTCACTTCTCGAGATCGCCGGCTAGAGCGTGAAACTTGTTGAAATCCGTGCGGAGCGATTCTACGTGCTTGATAATGTCCTCGTAGCCGTTATTCTCCTCTCGCAACCGAAGATTCTCCAGCCTTTGTAATATAATTGCTAATTGGTGATGTGTACTTAAGTAGTTGGAGGCTGCTGTTTTGTTAGGAAAAGATAGTTGCGGGTAAATTGAAAAATAAACAAATAAATAAATAACTATTATATGATATCAAATCCCCCTCACCTTTATCGTCTCTTTTTCGCGGTACGAACGATACATCCTCTAAGGCTGCGATCGAGATATTACGACTCAGGTAGTATAGCCCCTATGTACACCATCCTACGGGATTGTTCCTCGAAGTCGGCCAGGAACCGCAGATTCACGATCGATGCTGGTGCGCTGATGATTATCGATCTCTGCTTTTTTCTTCCCCTCTGCAAAGGGGCTTTCATAGACTCCTCTCCTAATTAAATGCACGATGCAAAACATGTTTATCTAGTCACGTCTACGCTTTATCGAACAGCGGGTGTCTATTCGTTGATGAGAGCAGGGTTCGGTCCAGCTGAGCTCGCACAAGGATAAGAACGCAGGTTCGTTTCGAGTGCGATAGTCCATGAGCTGTCGCGACCTGTGCGTTCTTCCGGTGTACAGGATATCTAGAAGAATAAACTAACGCTATACGAGACGACAAATATCCTCGTCAACGGCTTTAGCCGGCGGAAAAATTGAGGATCTTGATGAATAATAAGTTGTATAAGTCATATTCTGACTTATGCAGTTGCTCACGCCTTCCGTCAAGCATAAGTTCATCATCGTGATCTTTAAATGAAGCCCATCGATGTTACTCACTGTCGGATGTTCTTGCGAAAAGAATTCAGCCGTACTAGAAGAATACGAGCCAAGTCGCGGGTCGACATCTACAAGAGCAATCAATGCATCATAGACAAAGCAATATTATCGAAGACCAGATAACCGTAAGAACCTAGGGATCTCGGTCTCTTTGTATACGGTATTTCTAATTTGAATCCACGAACGGTCGCCATTAAGCGCACCATTTCCTTTTTATACACGCTGCTCAGGCCTAGGATAGCGGTTAACTTCAAAAGTCAAAACCACTAATGGTGCTTACTTCATCGCCTCGTTCCATTCTTCATGCAATCTACACGCCACCACGCTTCTCTGAAACTAAAAAGGCTGCCGTGTCTCCTAGGCCCGGCTGTGCCGGCCCGCACGCGTGAGCGTTTAGCCTGTCGGCAATCATCCACAAAAATCCCGCGATCGACAAAGTTTATCAATCCTTATCAAAACAATTCGCAATTCAAGATCAATAGATCTTCCGATACTCACCCTATATAAAGCCATATAGAGAGTGGTCTCCACCCCTCTTCGTTTAATCCTGCAGTCTTTACTTCCTTTCGGATGCCACAATGGCGTTGGCTGCGGGAAGGCAGAGGGGGCTAAACTTTAAAAGTGAAAATTTTATTTTCAGCGAAACGGATCAATGGAATGAAGTCCCCGTACAGTCCGTGCGGCATAAAGCGGTGAAGATAAAAACTTTTGCGGCTGGCTATTTTGGCCACCAAAACAGTTTTGCCTTCCAATCAGATGTGTGCTTTTGTGCTTTCGTCAATCAGAGATTTCAGGATTGTCAATAGCAAGGCTAGAGAGGCTGATTATTTGTCAAAGGGACTTCCCTTGTTTGTACATAAAATACTACCTTGAAGGAAAGGCTTTGAGTGTTAATTCTTCAGTCCAAGTCAGAGACAACGCTTATCATCGCAATTTCCGCTCAGAGCTCCATCCGAAGACACCGTATAAGCCTTCTTATATTGCAGTTTCGGGTATTAGTTACTAGAAGTACTTTATTTACATTATCATCGTGAGAAATCGATACCATCTTGCAGGAAACGAGGATTATGGCAGAATGCTACGAAGAAGCGGTGCTGAGTTCCGGAATTATGAAATTAAAATGATAAAAACAGAAAAACTCGAGAGATAACTGATGGCTGAGGGAAAGAACTCGAAGAGAAATGCAAAAGAGATCCTATATACTATGATGGAAAGAGTGTGCCGAAAAAGTATTGGAGGTTTTATCATACAAACAAAAAAGGAGTGAAATGCTTTTTGAAAACGGGTATTTCGTGGAAGATGAGGTATGTATATATTATTATGCGAAAGTAAACAACGAAACTCCAACCGCAATTACCGCAGGAGTAAACAAAAGCGCTGTAAGACTGACTGAACCAGAGAACTTAAAAGCAAAATAAAAATAAAAGCTTCGTTTTGATATGTGCTGTTGCGAGCACGGTCGGAACGACCCGCCTCGGCCTGGGTGATATCGTTATATCGTCATCCTTATATTTCGTGCTATCGCGACTCGAACCGGATCCGGACGGCGAACTCAGGTCCTGCATCCCATACTTCTGAGCCTGTCCATCTGCCGCAACCTTCGCGGCCGGCGGGAAAGTCAACCCTTCCTCCTCGTCGTCCTCCTTCTCTCTGAAGTCCTGGAATGGGTTAACGACGGAAAACGCCGTGCTAAATTTCTTCGACGCCGACCGGCTAATCGGGCTCGCGACCTCTTCTACCGGACTGAGCGGATCCGAGCCCTTAAGGTCCGTAAAGGTGCTTACGTCCGTGTTCATCTTTGAGTTTACTATCTTGCAGTTATCGCCCATGTAACCCCTCGCGGACCCAATCGTCGGAACACCACCGCGCCCATCATCACGCGGTCGCTTTTCGTCGCTAGTCGACCTCTTCGAGTTATTACGCGACGAGAGACGGCGGGTATATCCGATAAGTCGTGGCGCGTGCTTCATCAGCACAATCTTGAACGCCGGCGCGCTGAGTAGTATTATCGCAATGTCGATTTCCAGTAAGGCCCACAGCGATATTTCCGCCTCGCCGTACGTGATATCCGTACTCCCGTAAACCTATTCGTTATAACGACGCGTATTATTGCCGCGATACAAGCGACGCTACGATGCTGAACATGATTATCAACCCGACCTTCTCACGGAGTTTCAAGTGTAACCGCCAGACCGCCGGAATCGGTAAGCACCACAGTGCAACATCGCTAAGTACGTTGAGCGTGCCCACGCTGTGTTCATGGTACGCGATTGATACACTTCGCGGCAAGTATGTTATTCCACCAGTCGACGGCTTGCAGGCGAAGGTTAACATTAGGTTCGCGGTGATGAAGTTGCAGACGATGAGTATAAATACACCGACGAGCACGCGGCGGATTATTTTATTGGTGAGAGGGACCAGTAGAAGGATACGAGGGCCATCTTGACGGAGAGCATGCAGGCCGGGTAGAAGTAGGTTAGGGAGAAGATGTATATTAGATTCCGCTTGAGGTTGTTGAAGGAGATGTCCCAAAGGTGGTAGCCGATCTTGCCGTGGATGGAACCGAGTATCAGGCCGATGGTGTAGCAGAGGGATAGTATCTTGAAAATATATTTATTAGCTATATTTTGGGGCCACATGAGTTTCGGAAGGGAATGAGGAAGAAAACATACGTATGCCAAACAAGCCCAAAAGTCTCCGGCCTCAGCCTAAATGTACCGTGGTGCATCTTCTTCGCGTAAAACCTCACGCACAATGTAAACAGCGTCAACACCTGCAATATTATGTAAACCGTCGCCATGTGCCAAACTGATTGTTGTGAGGCATGCTCTTAAGATATGCTTGCAACGCCATTAGCGTCGGCGTCGGATCACCGAGTCCCGGGATGAAATGGCTCGTTATTGGCGTTATCCACATCGTTAAGTTCCCGTGCTTTCCGTTCAAAAGGTCGTCCACGACAGCAGTTAGGTTCGCGTCCGAGTATTGCGGTATCATGATTTCGATGAGTAGACCCAGTGTTAACATTAATGTTACATCCTCTTTCGTTGCGGTGGGAATGATGCCATGCTTCCTACTCCTACTGCTCCTCCCAGACCTGTCGTGTTCCCTATCGATAAGGTCGAGTTGCCTAGACCGGAGGTTACGTTCCTAGCGCCACCCACTGTCGTGAAATTCGTTGCCATGATTTCGTACTTCTCTTAATGCTTCCTTCTCCTACAATTCCGATGATATAGACAACGAAAACGTTCAGGAGACTCCACTATACGAAGTTCTCAGAACACCTAATGCCTACTATCCACGACCAGCTAGGTAAACGCCTGAAATAAAGTAAAAAGAAAGGAAACGAAAAAAAAAAAAATTTCGGTGGGGTGTGGTGGTATATAACGGGCCAACGCAAAAGCAAAAGCAAGATTGACGATCCACGCGAATGTCGGCATGCCCGTTTGGTTGGGCAGCAATAATAGCACTGTAAAAAAGAACGACAACAGAAAACGGGCGGTATGCATGGGAACGAAGGGATATGTGGGTATACGGCGAACGGGTTATGAATAGAGATACACGATTGCGAAGAGGCAGAATAGAATTCACGGAAGAGGAAATAGAAGAGAGAATCATGATCAAATAATCGCAATATCGATGATCAGGTACCCTAAATTCCCGTGATCGTTTCGCATGTAAACACGAAAGCCGTGTATATTCTGAGACCGTATTTTGAGGGGACGGCATTTTCTCAGGATTTTGTAAATAGAACCTGTATATCTATTATCTACTTCTCTACTGCAAGTTGTAAATGTTATTATGGCGAAAACTAACTAAAAACAAGTAATGGTCTAAGAACCGGAAACCTAGATCTCCATGCCCATTGCTGGCCGCCTCATTTCCCCAGTCTAAAAATTCTCGCTAGGCTTTGGTGGCGCTCGACTTGACTGGAGGGGATCCTTGCGGTTGCGGTCTGCCGGAACGAGACTCGTAATCGCTAGCGATCAGCCCATCCTGCAAGCCCTTACAATAGTGAATAAACAAAATGGTACGAAAAGGCGAATAAAAATAAACATGATTGGCAGAGAAAATTTCTTCGTTTACAGCCCAGACAAAGACAACAACACCCTTGTGGTGTCCTGTGCTCTTGCTGTGTTTCCCAGTTTTTTCGCAATTTATTTCCGTATTGCAATGTTTTCGATATTTTTGGCTGATGAGGATGTTCTTGTGCTCCGCCCGCAAATCCCCACTCCTGTCATCATCGTGCGTCTCCTCACAGAAAAATAATACGCGAAGATCTCCGCCGCTTCTACGGCGATTAACCGTTTCATAAGAGGATGTTGAAACAATAGTATTATCAAACATCGTCGATAATCGCTAGATGATAGAAAGCTTCAGGTTCAAGAAGTGACTTGTGCACAGAATTTAAGATACATTTCTCGCTCGGATATCCTCCTCAGACATGTTTAATAGTTTCACCAGACTGCTGCGAAATTCAGGCATCTATTGTGATCACATTGCCTTTAAACGAGGCAGTGAGGATTCATTTCACTATAAATATCATCCACATTTTCGCAATGTCGCATAGTTAAGGCGAAAATAGACGAACTGTCAAAGTTTTTTGTGTTTTCAGTTCCAATTTTTTGCAACTGGTTAATTTCAATCCTTGGTGCGATATCTGCTATAAGTATGAGCGGACCCGGGACCTTGCGGATTGCAATTTTTGCAGTTACAGTCAGTTAACATAATTGTTAGGACACTTACCTAATTTAGAAGCGAATTTCCCACATCTAATATCGGACGCGCCGCATCGCGATGCCTCATTAATAATAATAACTATATAAAATACTAGGAAAACGCTTAGATATAAGTTAGCGAGTAGAAATTATTTATTATACGGCGCTAGGATACTTATATCGCTAAATATAAGATATACTCAGTTACTTAAATAGTATATACTAACGTATCGTTTCCCGTTATATATCTACGGGCCTATTTAACGTCCTCCCCTTAAGCGGTAGACGTTACCTATTTATTAAATATATACGCCGTATTATATAATATACTAACGATTATTTATTTAATATATTAGCTAAAAATAACGCGGTATACCGACCTTAAAATTTCTCCGCGTACTATCGATTAAATATTATAAAGGTACGTATTAAGGTATAGGTATTTATTAAAAAGCTATAGCTAGACGTAAAGAAAAAGGCCGCTAGGCTTATCCTATATCTATAGTATAAGAACGATAATATAATAGACGTGAGGAATATTATATAGAGTAACGAGACGGCTATATATAATAGTCGTTAAACTTAGTAAAATATACGTTAACGCGCTACTAACGATAAATATAAAAAAATATCTTATGCTAGCCTTTAAAACGCTTAAAATATTAATTATAATATAAGTATATATTATATATAGCTAGAAGGGCCTTATCGTATATTATAGATAGTATATGTCTAAGAACGTATGAGTAAGATAGATCGGCTTAGTTTTAATATACGGTAGTATGTTGACGAAGTATTAGACCTAAAATTTCTTTTATTTTACGATAATTTAGGCGTAACGATATAGAGTACTATTTATAGATAATAGTATATTAATTTATCGCGGGAAGTATATGTAAGAATAGTTTAATAATAATAAGATTTTAAAGTTAGATTAGATTATAAATAGTCTAGATTTTAATCCTATTAAGAACCTATAAGCGATACTAAAGGCGCGTTTATACCGTCGGTTTAGGCCTTAGATCCTTTTAAACGGTCTTATATAAAGGACGAGCTATAGGAGGTAGTATAGGTTAAATAGAAGGCGATTAATATTAAGATAGTTAATAAGCTATGTAATAGCTAGTTATAACGGGTTAACGTCTATATAAAGAATAAGGGGGCTATACTAAGTACTAAATTTATAAAATTATAGATATATATTTAGATTATATTATATTTTAATTTTATAGCTATATTATAGCTCTAGACCTTATAATAAGATATTTTCTATATCGCGGGTAATAGATTTAAGGTGTTTCGCTTCCTAATTAGGTAAGTGTCCTAATAATTATGTTAACTGACTGTATGTCTTATCTTTGATTTGTTATCTACCTTCGCAAGCTGGTCGAATGGCAGACAACAGCGACACCGGCTGTTCTGTCAAAAATACTAATAAAATGTTTATACTTCCTCTCTTATTATAATTTCTCTTACTATATACATTAGGCTGACATTCCGAAATTCCTTTTATATCCTTTTCAATTCTTTAGCAGTTACCGTCGCTCACCAGCCCCTCAATACCCGAGGCGGCCAAAGCGACCTTTCCGAGATGTTATTGTCAAGTGAATGGAGTGGCTTTTTACGCAGGGATCGACAATCCCCGATTCGGCGCTACCACCGTGTGGCGTGCGCAGAGGGGAAGAATCCTAGGATAAAAACTAAACCGAAGGCTCCAAATAGGATCACGACGGAGATATCATTCTTGAATAGTTTGTAAAAAATGCAAAGGATAAAGTGGAAATACACTTATGTTTATATCAGCAGAACCAAAGCCTTTCGAATCTTAACCGGGGATGCTGCAAAACCCGCTGAGTATCGTCGTATGAAGTCGATAGCAAATCTGCATATAACGATGCAGAAATGGGAAGACTTCGGAAAGCAATATACTCATTAGTTTCACGGTGAATATGCTTCGTTTCTACAATATATTTTTCAGTAGATAATATATATACGACTTGAATAGGTACATATATAGCCAAGGGTATTTGCAAGAAACGTGAGAAATCAGAACAACGATGAGCGCGATCAACCGTTAACCATTCACTCTGCTCAGGGAGATACTGTTTCGATATAGTACGATTGGCTCTCTCTTGTGTATAATTACCGTCTATCAGAAAAAGCTTCGATTTTCCGTATTGAAAACTCCTTTCTTGCACAATGACTTGCAGCAGGAACGAAAGCCACGCCGCCACTTCCGTCATGGCTCGTGTAGTTCCTTGTTGATAGGTATTGGGGAAATGCCTTCGGATTCTAGGTTTTTAGACTGTATAGGCGCCACCAACAGGACGCGGTAAATAATAAGACATCGAGCCTGCAGAGCAGAGGCTACAGTCTACAATCACGTGACAATAAAGTTCGTTTTACCACACCAATCGAATTTTTAAGAAATAATTATAAGAATCATATAAGCTATATCTCTACTAACAACACTAATAAACTAACAATATTATAAAATAAGCTCGACTACATATAAACTATTAAAAATTAAGGTTTAATAATATATATAACCGCCGTAGACACTCCTTAATATAATCCGACTAGCTATCGATAAGGATATTAATTTTATCGATTATAATAGCATTTTACTTAGCTTTAATAGCTAGCTAGAACTTATCCTTATTACGGATTATCTAGTAGGTAATAAGTAACTAATTTTTTATAAAGACGGGCCTTAATAATATACTATAGATTTTTAATAGGGTTAATCTAATAAGTATATGATCTATTTAAACTATATAATATTATTTTTATTAAGCTACGTTATAACCCTTTTTACTTAATAAATACTAGTATCGTCTTTTATAAATAATACCTTTGTTGTTGATGAAAAAGGTTATGTAGGCAGAATCTATCTCCCCAAGTGATTCTCCTCTGTGAGTGAGGAAAAGCGGGGTAAGGTGAGATATATATATATCCTTTAGTAAAGATATAAATTGACTCTAAGTCTTTACCGAGGTTATTGCCCGGCTAGTTGAGGCCTTGAACGTCCTTACTCTAATAATACTCCGGCTCGGGCATAGCCTCTACCGGGCGAAGATTTAGTAAGAAAGATCTATTCCTTTTTATATAAATTACTAAGTAATATATAAAGCTATTATTCCGCTAGATATTAAGGCTCTGCTTAGTTATATAGTACTAAGCCTTAGGAACTCCGGCTAGATACTTAGCTTTTTAATTTTCTCTATTCTCTTTATCCTTAATTAGTAAGACTTAATTAGTATAAATATATATTTTAAGGAAATAGTATTCTTTATTCCGTTTATAGAGCTACTATACTTTAAGCGAGGATCTATTCCTTTATTAAATAAGGGAAATAAATAATTTACTATATATAAATACGTATGGAGATTTATTTACGCGTTAAGCGCTTTCTTTATATAAGATTTTATTAGATTATTTATCTAAGGCTCTCCGGCTTCGTATATTAAAAGTAATAATTACGTAACGAAGGAGTAGTAAATTCCTTTAGAAGATTATATAGGATTATATACGTAGTAACGTTACTATAAATAGCTAATATGGCTATATATAGTATAGCTTTACGCTAATATACGTTCTAATCTAAAGTTTAATAAGTAGTAATAATTAGTATAGATATAATATACGCTAGGTATATAATAGTAAATAACTAATAATTAAAGTAAACGAATTAGGAGAGTATAAATAGAATAGCCTTATAGAAGAGGCCTAGATCGATCTATAAAGCTTAAAGAGTAAGGAACGACGAGATTTAGTAAGTAAGAGGGAGTAAAGAAGAAAGGATATATTTTACGCGTTTCTTTTTTTTCTTAGTTTTTTCTCTTCTTTTCGTTATTTTTCCTCTATATTAGAGAAATTCTACTAATTTTATTACCTCTTAGCTCTATAAACGAAGCTTTTTACTTATCTTCTTAGATTTTTAAATATTATATCTATATCCTCTATTAATATAGTAAATACCTAGGTCTACTTTCCTATAATCTAAAGTATAGGATTAGTAAGAGACGTATATATCGATATCTTATTTCCTTATTATCTTCGCGAGAAATCTCCGGAGCTTATTCTGTACGCTAACTAACTATAGTCCGTAAGGACTAGAGTTATAGAGACCGTCTTTAGCGATGATCTATTATCTCTAGTAAGTCTATAGAGGTTATCGATAACCTTATAGCTAGTACCTATAGTCTCCGGTCTAGATCGCTTGCCGCAATAAACGCGCCCGTTTAGGGAAACGTTCTAAAGCATAGGATACTTCTTAAGGTAATAAGGTACGAGAAGGTAGCTAGATATAGCTATATCTCTACCGACGTAAGGGTATATATTGATAAGAGAGCGTAGGAATAGAACTCCTATATTAAAGTTAGCCTTCTTTAACCGTAGATAACGTTATCCCGTCTTTACTTAGGATATAAAGAAGATCTATTATATTATCTTAGCTATCGGTTAGTATAACTATAAAAAACTAGTAAAAACTTATTATTTAAGTACTTCTCCTAGTTTCTAATTATTCTTAGAATTACCTAGTTTATTTATAAATCTTATATTAACTAAGTATATATAGTTATTACTAGAGGGTATCCTAAATTACTATCTCTAAGCTAATTAATTAAAGCTTAGTTAGAGGGTACTAGTTAGGATTTAATAATAAAAATGTTAAGCTATATTAGGTTAATACTCCTTTTACCCC
>AZLU01000401.1:0-19652 GCA_002224055.1 Pezizomycotina sp. ARF18 | reverse complement strand
TGATAATTTTATTATCATATAACTAATCTTCATGTATCACTAGACGGTCACGCTTTGTTTTTGACAGTTCACCTCGTTTGTTCTTTTTTTTTTTTTTTTAACACATCGCGGAGTGTTTTATCTATTCATATTGTCAACATATTATAGATGCATTAGTAATGGAGCGTGGTTTATTTCATAAAACATTGACTCGAAATGAAGAAACCGCCGTGAAAATAGCGAGCTCTTATGTTAGCTTTTAGTCTGACAAGGCAAAGAAAGAAGTATACAGAAGCAATCATCTGTCAGAAGGCCAGGGGAGATTTTCCATTGAGAATTGCTGGCGCATGTATGGTATGATATCTAATAATGTAGGATGGATCGAACTTATGGATTAACTACTAAACTAACTAGACTAACTAGGGAATATACGATACTATATATAATAAACTAATAATATATAATCTTAATATAATATATATAGTCTACCTCGACGGCTTATAGAGCCTTATCGTTATAATCTCCTTAATATTTATAGCTAAGATCTTAATATCTCTAGCTAAAGTTCCTTATTCCTTAGCTATATAAGCATTATTTAATACCTATAGATTTATTATACCTCTTAGTATCCTAATAGCTATACCTCCTTTTATCAATAATACTATAATCTTTATTTATTTTATACCTATAGCCTTTATAGCGCTATCGTAAGATATCTTTATAAGCGGTTTAATAAGTATATCCGCGATATTATCTCTAATCTTATATATTAGGCTCGATAGTTTCTTCTCGAACTAGTTCCTTATAAAGTAATATTATATATTAATATACTTAGTTCTACTATAGTATTTAATCCTTTATAATACTAATAGCGCTTTAATTATTATATATATCTCGATACTATTAGAAGCCTTAAACTTAAAGGCTCGCTATATATCCTTTAGTATCTAAAGTACTAGAGAGCTTCCTATAAAGCCTCCCTATAGCTATATATTCTACCTTAGTACTACTAGTAGCTATAGTACGTTACTTTTTAAATAGTATAAGATAGCTATTCTATTAAACGTTACTATATAGCCGGTATAAGATCTATAAGTAAGCTTATATCTAGCCTAGTCGGCGTCTATATATATATAGATCTATATCTATCCTCTATCTTATAGGTATAGTATATAAGCGTATAATCGAAGGATCCTCTCTAATATCGTAATATTCTTTCTTACTACCTTCTTATAAGTTTAGTTTACTTTCGCTAACGTATTACCCTAATATTAAGATAGCGAAGGCATCGTTAGCCTAGTAAATAAAGTATAGATTAAACTTTCTACTATCTATCGATACTATACTACCGGTATAGTATTAATCCTTCGTTTGAGGATACTCCCTTTTTATAGAGTACTAATCCCGGGAGTATCCTCGAGCCTAAATCTCTTAAGAGCGATTATATATATATAGACTAATATAGTACTAGCGACGTTAATTTCTAGACCTAGTCGTTTTACTTATATACCTAAGAAATAGGCTATTAGCTCTATATCCTTTATTTTAAAGTATAAACTAAGATCTCGCTTAAGTATCTTAACTTTATATTTATTAGATCTAGCTATTAATAGATTATTAACGTAGATAATTATTATTAGCTAATATCTTACTAATAAATAAGCTATTATTGAGCTGATAAACTTTAAACTTTAGTAATTTAAGAACTAAGGTAAGTTTTCTATATTATTTTTAAGGTAACTGTTTAAGGCTATATAGAGTCTTTATTAACTAAACTAATCTATCGATTTATTCCCTTTTAAGGCCTAACGATAATTCTTTATTTTAGTTTAGGTATAAGGAAGGCCGTTATTATATCTATCTACTTATATTTAAGATTAATAGGCTACTAGTATAAAGAATAGCCTTATTATTAATATCTAGCTATGGTACGTATATCTCGTCGTAATTGATTTTTTACTTCTATATAAATCTTAAATAACTAATTTTAACTTAAGTATTATAATTTAACCGTAGTATCGCGCTTATACTTAAATATCTATTTACTGTCGATAATATTATCTTTTAAGGAGATCTCGAGAATCTATAGGTTTCTATACGTCTTATTCTTTAATTAGAATAGTTCTCGATCTATTGATATACGCTATCCTTTATAGTTTATAGAGCTTATAGCCTTTTTATAGGTAAGTAGCTCTAGTTTATCGATATATACTATTAATCCTTTATAGGCCTTCTCTCTAAGGCGTATAGCTATTAGATCTTTACTAATATATTCTAGCCTATAGGGTATCTTGTAGTTTAACTACTAGATCTTATCTTTAGCGATTCCGAGAATACGCCTATTATCTTTATTAATCGTCGTAGATCTATCTTATAGTATCTACGTAACTTCTCTACGAGAGCGAGTATCCTCGGATCTTAGCTATAGGCTAGCGTTATCGAGATCTTCGCTCTTATCCTCGTAATCTAGCTAATTAGGCTGTTCTAGCGTAATCGTCTCGTGATATCTGATTAACGATCGGAAGTTAAGTTTTAATCGTAATCTAGCGCCGTCGCTATTTATCTAAACCTATTCTAAGTATCTTTAACGTACTCGAGAGATCTTTATTATCCTTACGAAGTTACGTACTTTAAAGGTCGATTTCGATCGGGAATCTAATATCTCTATAGATTAATACTTTACGGATAGTAGATCCTAGACTCGGTAGATATTATAAGCCTCTAGGCCTATAAATATATCTTCTTAGTAGTATTATCGGCTTCTTCTAGAGTTTACTATTAATATATATATAATATAGTTTACTAAATATCCTAAAGTTCGAGATATCGGGAGTTCTACCTTTTATCTTCTCTATAATATCGTCTATTTACTATCCTTTAGTACCTCGAGCGGCCTATAATATATAGTTATAGATTAGATTATAATAATTACCGCCTCTACCTATAGCTACGCGGTAATTCTAACGCGGCTAATATTATTTAATCTATTAATAAAAATCTAATTAAGCTTTTAGGTACGCTATTCTATTAAGATACGTATATAGCTAAATACAGACTATAATCCTTACTTCGTTATAGCGTCTATTAATTAAGGTATATTCTTTACCTCTATTATATTATAGCTTAATAAGCTTAAGGTTTAACTAACGTTTACTATCTTAAAATACTATTAAAGTACGAGAGCATTATCTCTACCTTTTTATTTTTATAAAGTAAATCTAGGACTTTTAACTATTCTCTTTAAGAAAGGTAATAAACCCTATATAATCTTCTAGGCTTTTATATACGCCTATTAATAGAAATCTAAAAGATTATCTCTATTAGCTTATACTTACCTAATTAAGGTTTTTCGCGGTTTAGTATTACCTTTAATTTAGTAAGTCCGTAGGCCTCGTAATAATATAGCTTATAAATCTCTACCGTCTTTAATAATACTAGTAACGCTTTATACTTAATTTACTTAATATAATCCTTACGATATATCCGAGCTATTTATATACTTCTTATATAGTAGCGAGAGCTAAACTCTTTCTTATAGATATTATAATCTTATCTAAGATCTTTATAGTCCTATTTTTATGATAGCTTTAATTCTTAGCCTAGTCTATTATTATATATCTACCTTATTAGATCGTTATTATATATCCTATCTTATCTACGCGAGAGATTAAAAATAGGCTATACTTTATCTTTAGAGCGTATAGCGTATTCTTAAGTTTAATAAACTACCGCTATACTCCCTACTAAGCCTTATAAATACTAACTAATACTAATAGCCTATAGTACTCTCTATTATTAATCATAATATTCTATAGCTTTAAAAGGGGTTTATAGGTAGAGAATACTTCTCTTACTATTATTATATAAAAGATACGCCTAAGTTAAAACTACTAATCGTTCTCTAAGAGCTATATCTTTACTAAGGTTTATACTATAAGGCCTAATACCCTATTATTACTACTATCCTTCTTATCTTTTATACGCTTCCTATAGTCGGCCCTCTTATATCTAACCTTATTATAGTAGTAGTATTTACCCTTAAACTTATAAACCTTCTTATCGTTCCTTTAGGTTTTACCTTAGCTATTCCTTCTAAACAGCGCCTTATTATCCTTAGAGCTAACGTCTCTAGTATATCGTATTCTACGCTTTACCTCTTCAACGAATAACGCCTTCTCGAGTATATCGAAGGTCGGTTCCTTTACTATTAAATCTATTATCTACTAAAAGTTTCATAATAAACGTCTCCTAGTCGTTACTAAGGTTACTATAGATAAGATTAATAGCCTCTACTATAGCTATATTATCCTTTAAGCCTATACCTAGCTCCGTTTTCTCCGCCGTCTCCACCTTAGTCTTCTCTATTAAGATCGAGCCTAATATCTTATTAACGTTCTAATAAGATTTTAATACTTCTATATAAATTCTTAAATATCGACTTTATTTTTAAGTTAAATCTACCTTAGTTATTTCCTAATATAAGGCTTATTAATAGCGGTAATAACGATATACGCTAAACTTAAATATCCTATACCTTATTTACGCTACTATTAGTAGATCATAAATAATACGTCGAGTCTCTACCTCGTAGTAAGTTTTAATAATAGTATACGCCTTTAAGTTATTATCTTAATTTTAATATTTAGCTCTATGTTAGCTACCGTAGCCTTAAGCGGTTTATTAATAATATCCTAGACTTTATTATACTTAAGAATATAATTATATATATACTCTAATCGAGGTAGTTTATAAGATTAGCCTTTAGCTTTACCTCGTTAAACTTTAGTAAGAGAGATATCGTAAGATATATCGTTTAGAGGAGATTAAGAAGTAAGTCAGTTTATTAAGATATATTATTAACCGGGCTTATAACCTACTAGCGTAGATATATAGTATAATATCTAATAATATAGGATAGGATTAAACTTATAGATTTAACTACTAAACTAACTAGACTAACTAAGGGAATATACGATGCTATATATAATAAACTAATAATACTATAATCTTAATATAATATATATAGTCTACCTCGACGGCTTATAGAGCCTTGTCGTCGTAATCTCCTTAATATCTATAGCTAAGATCTTAATATCTCTAGCTAAAGTTCCTTGTTCCTCAGCTATACAAGCATCATCTCGATGCCTATAGATTTGTCATGCCTCTTTGGCATGCCCAATAGCTAGCAAGAATCGCGAAGAAATTGTAAATTCTCCGTTGGGACTTTCGACAGCTTTTACAGAAAAAAACTGAAATATGAAATCTCGGATTTATACTTCTACTACCAGAAGAAACATCCACTGGAACCTGGCAACCTCTGCGACCATAGTTATCCTTTCCGATGAGTTTGATTAGGCACTAACCACGATAGACAAACGGGAAATTCCTTTCCTGTATTTCCACGAGCGCCTTGACCTCGCTACTAGGCTCCATAGCGCACCCTGCGTATACAATTTTGCATTTTCATCGTATTGCTTACTATCGCGCAGAAACTGCTCGGCGATTTCTGGCACAATAGAATCACTGGATTCGGCACCGCCAGCAACCTTCGGATAGAGAGGAGAACTATTCTGTGTCAGCCTAAATAATCCTTATAATATCTTTCTCCCGGAGGTTTGTACATATATTATTTAATCGCTTATAAAGGACATTACACCGCTGTGGGTCGGGGGATTGGTTGTTTAAAATGCACTTTTAAGGCATGACTGGCTTTAACCTACTTATTCGAATTCGAAAGAACGGAAGCCATCCTCGGCCCTTTTCTAACATATCTATACAGATATTTCCTTTGCTGTCGATATTTGGATGGTAAATTTTCGTCATGAACCTAACGGTCAGAGGACTAAAAGAATATTCTACCTCGAACTTTGCGTGGAGGAAAAATACTCCGCCTTCGTATGTGTCTCCACCTGTAGAAAGCCATTATTGCTCGTATCTCTCTCTGATTTTTTTTCCCCTTCTTTTGTCATGAATTGAGGAAGCCGAGGCGGGCAATAGAAATAGTTTTCATCTGGAGTGATAAATTGACCTACCGGCCCTTCGAAACTTCCTAGAATATTAATAGCGTAGGGATTCTTTGAGAAACCGATTGGCTTATTCAAGGCTCCAACCAAGTGGTATCTGCTCCGAGTCTTAATATCTGAAGATGCCTATTCATAAACGCGCGAGCCTCAAGCCGTATATGGCCGACGCTTTGTTGCAAGTCTTGACTTGGCCAGGCTGCTTCCGTCTGAGGGGAAAATGCGCTGAAGAGTGGCTGATGCTGCGGCATATCCTCCCCAAGGGATGAGGCAAAGGCAATGCCATTTTCAATCTGGCTTTCGTTATTTCCATGTTCGAATTGACTTGAGGGCTGTGTAAAGCTAGCGCTGCCGGGGTGTATGGATCCCAATGAGACCAATCGCGCGCTCGCCGTTTCAAACACGGCGTCACTCTCACTATGCTGGCCTCTTTCAACAAGTCTAGGCTGTGAGCGTCGCTAATTAGTTCGACCTCTGCACATATCATCTCCTCTTCGCGTTGCCGAGGCATTCGTAGAAGTGATAGCTTCGCAAACTTCATATAGCCCGTCGATGAGATCTTTGATATCTCGTATCATGTATCAAATTTTTTGCCGTCTACAATCGCCCACTTTGATACCGCAGCGAGGGACGCCTGCCGTTGCGTCCTCGACAATCTGGTTTCCCGGAAAACATTCTCGGGTAAACGAGAAGGCTGTAAGCCCATACTTCCTTTTCGGCGCCTCGGTATCGGCGAAGACCATCCAAAGACAGTTCAGTGTGCGATTTAGAGCCTGGGCAATGTATTCGACGTTAATACGCGGACTTAGACTGCCACCAGTTTGCTGTAGTCCGGACGGTTGCGAAATAAACCCGAAGGGGTTTCCCCACAGGAGAAGCCGCACTTTTTGTATCTCGAGTTCGTGTACATGTAGTATCTCGTGATCCCTGGCATATCTACGTGCTAGACAACGGTATCGAAGCCGGCAACGCAGGTCTGGAAAATGCCAGAGAGCCCCGCTACCGCGAGAGCAAAACCGGCCCCTTCGGCCATAATATGTGAGTTTCAGTTCCGACGACTTCGCTTCAGGAGCAATGTAGGGCTGAAGGGTGAAAAGAATTATGAGGGGTTAGATGGAAGTTTTAGCCAAAATAGATTTTAGCCAAAATAGATTACCTCGAGCCCTTGTGTTTGCGACAACCCATGCTTCTCAGCCCCAAGCCTCACAGAAAAAGCAAGAGCCATCTGGATTCACTCTGTTACGGCGAACTCCGATTGGCTCAGCCCTCTGAGAAACAAAACTCCTTGCAATGTTAACCGCCGATGGAACTATAATCGTCCAGTATACCTTAATGCTGCATACGGAACAAACGAAACCCTATAGGCGAACAAGTTGTTCTTAACGCATAGAAGTCGTATCCTTCGAAACTTCGAGGAATTCAGGTCTTTATCTAATGCCTCTCGCAGAGTAATCATTGACCTCACGACTATAAAGCTGGATCGCGACTTGACTCCAGTGCATCAATGGCCTTCGAAGTTCTTCGCGATCAAACCTTCCGACGCGACGAGACCTTAGGCCGGAGTCCGCCGCTGTAATTTGGCTAAGTTTATTATTTAATTTAATTTGTGAAGTATCATTTACTAACAATTTACCTAGAATCTATTGACTCTCTCTGCCAGTGGCATTCTTTGCTAACAGCAATTTTTTCTAACAAACAACATATCCTTAGCAAAAAAAAAAAAGAAAAAAAGCCTACTTAGGTACTTTAGTATAAACGAACGCTTACTCCTACTCTGTTATTACGTTCGTCTTTACACGCATGGATCCGATTCGATAGCGGAAAGGGAATTGATACGTCACTTACGATGGGTAACAAAAGATCCGATATTCTGGCCGAAGGACAGAGATTCCCGAACGAGATCCTACTGAATGTGCGTTATCATGGAATACCAATACCTCAGTTAACAAACCCGATATGTGCTCTCATTCAAGAAATTGGGATCCTACTGACAACTTCTCGACACTCAGATCGTCCAGTGCTTCGCCGCGACCTGCGTTAACGACCACGACGTCCCGATGTTACAGACGCTCCGCCTCGTTTCTCCCGCAATCAAGGCGTTTTCGACCGCATACCTCTTCGAACGCATCAAGATACCCGTTGGCGCGAGAACGCCATCCCCCGCTTGAAAGAACTCGCATCGGCTTCCGGATACCTGGCAAACTTGAAGACCTCATTATTCCGACGGAGTCGATGTTACCACACGGAATCGAGATAACTAGCGAAATCACGGTGGATGAAGAGGTGGAGCTCGTGGATACGATGGAAGAAGTCATGGACGCGTTCATCGCTGCCTGTCCGAGGTCTTCAGGAAGCTTACGATCGGAAGGCAAGACGGTTGGATTCAATTACCAGTTAACAGTCTGGGACCGGAGAGGCGCTTTACGGTTTGCTAAGCATAGCTTCAATTCATTGGGCAATGTAACCGTTGGGCGACTGGATGTTTGCTGTTCTCGACCTGGTGCGCTTTGGGTTGCTTCAATTCTGTTTCATGAAAAGGTACGTTTGGCTTGTCCAGAGGCTTTTGTAATGCATCGGTGGAAGCGATGAAATCCATGATTTACGGTATACTGACTTCACCCTTTCTCGCCAATATATAAATAGCGTCCGCGATTCATCTAATCGTCTTCGTCACTCCGGACTCCCTTGACTAGAAACCTGGCTCGCGAAGAAACTCCATTGATCAGCAGGGAATTACTGTCACTGCTAAGCGATCTCAGCAACATAGCGGAAGGCGTACGAGGCATGGCGTAGACAGCACTAAGATTGTTTTCTTGCTCTTCGAACCGGACGCGGTATCTACGGCATTCTGGACTCAGCTCCGTTATCTCGCGTTTACCCGAGAATATTTTCACACGGAGACCTTGATACAAACTCTATCAGCCAGACTCCGACCTCCAAAACTCTGGTTCTTAGCGGACCGCGATTTGCAAAGGAGAGACCAATAGTTTGCACGGCTGGTATCATATTTTCCATTACTCTCTGAATCAGTACGCTCGAAATGGTCTTCATGGTGGCCTCAGTTACATCAACGACTGGCTGGTGCAAGGTCATACTGGCACTATGAGGGGAGTTGCCACGGGTAGGCCGTTACGTTCGTATTATGAGCGCGACTACGACGCTCTCAAGGATTTGGTTTCTACGCTCTTACTCAGGACGAAGCAGAGTAAGCACAAGCGAACTTTGGAGAGGTACTTGAGGCCCGAGATGCTACGATCCAATTCCGCAACCCCCGGTTGAGAGCTTTGTTACCAATATTTTACAAATCAAATCGTATAAGAAACATTGCGACATAATTCAAGAGGCAGGGACAGGATTTAATGATACTAAGGCCGCATACGTTTCGTACAGAATCTATTACATAAGGACAACAGCTCGGAGGTTCTGTTCATCATGGTGAGAATTAAGTTTACTATTTTAGCAATCCAGGCATTTATCAGTCCATAAGCTGTACAAACCAGCATGTATTCTTTCTCTTGTTTTGCTGTAATCTTGTTCTTGGGTGTCCTGTCGAACGGCCTCCGTTATCTTCCTGCGCCAAGACTACACGCCCTTTTTCAACTATTTGTGCCGTACTTTCAGGTTCGTGCCATGTTGATTTTGCACTCTTGCACAATATTCGAGATACGAACCAGATCCGAGGAACTTTGAAACCGATGGGCCGCTTTCCTGGCAATTGCATGGTGAGGAGTTGAGAGATACGGGCCTTTTCTAGAACTTATCATGGTCCTGTTGCGCGCCAAAAAATGGTTTCCGTCTGGAAGTAGGATGGAGAGCTACCTAACAACCGGATCTACTTAGGCCACGGTTTTGCCCCTTGGGGCGGTTGGTGGAAATATGATTTCTATTTGAAGAACTTTCTGGCTTACAGGTCTTATATCAGGATGGGCCTTTGCAACAACACAATTTTATTTTTGTTTTGGGAAATTTTGATGGGGGACTTCTCAGGAGGTTCTTTTTGGCAATATAAACGAGGATAGTTTATTGCGTGAAGCAAACGGAACGCAGTGAAAGCAAGTCTAGACAATATCAATGGAAGCTTCAGCTGGAGAGAGGCTAAAATGTCCATCTTGAAAAGCTTTTTGTCCTAGAACTAGCGAGATGTGAAAGCTGCACACATTCGAACCTCGATACAACCAAAAACATCCAGCGAGCGCGATGAAGCCCGTCCATGATCAATTCGAAGAAGCTCGATGCCGGTTCTCGTCGATCACCGCAACGCTTCCTCGTTGCCGATCTTCCTAACGGTAAGTTTGTCAAGTACGAAGGCAGCTTTTTAGAATTAGCGAGTTGTAATCGAGCCGCGCAGCCAGGAGGCATCTTTCTCAACCTCCACGCTGTCGAAAAAATCGATATCCTCTGTACCATCATATGCACCGGGATGATGAGTGACCCATGTAGTTCAGGTACTTCGACTTCGCGAGTTCCTCCATACGTTTTAAAACTTCCGCCTTACCGCTGCAGCGCGATCTTCCGGAGAGTAACAATGAAGCGAACACATTCATTGATCGGTCGACCAGCCAAACTTCCGTAGCATCCCGACTTTTCCTGTTCGCTCCAGGTTACGGATTCATGTCCCGAACGAATTCCTCAACGATCGGTGATTAGCTCGCAGCTAGCGTAGGACTGCCCAAAAAGAATCAGGGAAGAAAGAAGCCAGTGGCTTAGTTTGGTACCTGCATGAGGATTCCTTTGGCAGCCTTCGGCCCCGCCGCCTCGAGAGCTGAACGGCGGTCTCGGAAGGATGGCGGGGATCCGTATGCGGCCATATTCGTCTAAGGCTGAGGTGGAGTGTAACCAGTACTGTATTCGAGCGATATCGAAAGAAGAAAGTGGATGATGATAGTGATGGTGATGGTGATTTAGGTAGTGGTAGCTGTAGTGTCGGATTGATGGTAGTTGAAGAGTAATCCTTTGAGAGAGATCTGGGGAAGAAATAAAAAATAAAAAATAGATTTGTTTTTCCTGGTGATGATTTTCCCGACTACACTCCTCAACTACCTCAACTATCAACCTATACTCGTCAAATATCAAACACTTTTACCCATATAGGACGGTTCGGATCGGACCATTCTGCGGCGCGTCAATCATCACAATGTCGGACCAAGCCGTCACCGACGAGCCTCGCATAGACTCACCGTATATGGCTTACTGTATGGACGGGCTTCGAAACCGCGTTACCCTTCCTAACGAGATCTTGCTAGAGGTAAGTGACGAGTAACATCACGACCGTATCAGCTACTTAAAGAACCATGTTCGGTTCGGTATCTCTTATCGTGGGGAAAGTCCCACTAACGTAGAAAGCGAAATATTTCGTAGATCAAGAACTTCTTATATGTCTCAGATGTCTCCTGCGAAATTCTTCAGCTACACAATGTAGAGATGTTGAAGTACTGAGGCTCGTCAGTCCATCGTTCAACTCGTGTTAGTTCTGTTCTTGTTCCCTTCATGACCGGCTCGAAATCTACACCCATATTCTTTATGAGGGTGACGGCTTGGACGAGATTTTTCAGCCGGCAGGGGTGCGAGACGCTCGTGGGTCCCTCTCATCGTTCCTCGAAGCGGCCTCAGAGTGCATGACGTATTGACGGTCGGAAGGGCTATAATCGGAGCCCGATGGCGAAACTGAACTGCGACGATGACGGCTGCGCACTTGGCGGCGATATTATTCAATTTGCTTGGGAGAAGCTTGAGCGCTTGTCAATCGCTTAATATAGAACATCTTTGAGGTTGGTTTTTTTCTAGCTTCGGACACTAAAGATCTTTGGATAGTAAAATTATGCAGAGGTAGGTGACCTGAGATTGCTTCCTTTCTGTTCATCACTCCTAAGTGTGTTCAATTCCCACGAGACATACTGTGAAGACTGTAAGAGAAGTATCCACTATAAAACCTTTTCTAGTGATACATTATGAATCCCTACCTTTTCTGTTTTTTTTTTATTTTTCTTTTTTTAATGGGAGCACGGAACATTGCATTTGCGTATAAGGAGGGAATAATATATATTATATATGAAATACTAATCTGTTTACATTTTTAATCACTATTTCTTTTTTTTTTTTTATTACCAGGGGGGAAAGAATATCAAGCGCAACACTAAAACTTTAATCGTATTATAAGGGTCGTCGAGGCCATATTTTATCTCGTTCATCGATCACGCAACCAGCGGCGGTCCGTGGTCGGCGTTTTTATCTCCTCGTCGATCTCGCCGCCCAGCCTTTGGTGTCGATCATCAAAGCTCTATCCGACGTATACCAGAGCTGTCGCTCGTCACTGAGGGTCTAGCATCCGGCCACACCGGACTCTTCAATCTACCTCCTTGGGCAAGGATTACGAGACTTTCCGGTACCACTGGAGTGTGTTGTAAGGATTATGTAAGCGACACCCATTTGGGCCGTGCGAAGTAACGCCGGGGCGTGCGTACCCGCCGATGCCCGTGCTGGAGGCTGAGATGCGCCGGCGGCAGGAGGCGGCGGCAGGTAGCGGTAAGGGTTGTAAAACGGTCTGCGCGGGGGGTCGTGAGGGTTATGCGTGCCTGGAGGCGCCTGTGACGGAAAGTGGGAGTACTCGGGTACCTTGGAATGGCTTGAAAAAACGAATGCCGGAATAATTGTCACCGCGAGGGTGTTTGCGTCCGGGTCACCGTCAGCAGCGGTATCCGCTGCCTGGCCTTCCCTCGCTGCCAGCCTTGTCTCTGTCTAGTCTCCCGGGCCTTGGAGTTTTTCGCTTTGGATCATTGGCGGGCCCTTCGGTGCTCCCTTGTTTTTCTTTACCGTCCCCTCGATTAGCACTGGTTTGATAGTATCTCCTTTAGCAGCGGTAGGGTGCATTCGCGATGGAAACCTTTTGCTTTGGATTTGAGTGCATGCCGACGTCCTATCGCGCGACGAAATTGGGCTGCTGGAGATTAGGAAAGGGGTATTACTGAGGAATAGCAGGTTGAGAAAACCTCCCACGAAAACTGATTGTTGAACTTCATACTTAGTTACCCGTTAGCGAAGTTCGAGTAACGGATAGGTATAAAAGCTGCTCAACCCAAATTATTATGTGTAACGAATTGAACGAATTGAGAGAAAATAGCTAGAGACTTAAGGTTGAAAATATAGGGAATATAGTCTAGATATATAAGCGACTAGTGAGGTAGAAAATTTCTAAGTATAAATGCGTTCGCTGCCCGCGCTCGCAATAATATCAATTTATATCGCAGAGGGATAAATGGCCTTGAGGCGGTGACATTGATATTTACGCCTGCTCTTTTTACTAGTATAGCCTAAGACCAGATTCATCCGTAATGGACAAGCCAGGCTTGCACTTGATTGACCGCAATCTTAAACGCTTCTGTTCAAATGCATGAAACGTAAACCTCATGCATGATCTTCCGGGCTATCGTGAAGAACCCTGCACCGCCGGCGCCTTGCTCAACACCCGGCGGCACCGCCAGCTAGTTTTTTTTTTTTTTTTTTTTTTTCCAATTTTCCCATTTTCTCTTTACGTTATTACCCGAACTCACTTTGCGTCTCCCGTTAAAGCCGTGGAATTACTCTAGTATCTATTCCTTTTTTCTGTCTCATCTACGATGAATAGTTAGTTTGCGATCATGGATGGCCAAAACGGTCGATATCTCAGCATTTGGTTG
Organism: Pezizomycotina sp. ARF18; assembly: GCA_002224055.1. Taxonomy (NCBI): domain Eukaryota; kingdom Fungi; phylum Ascomycota; species Pezizomycotina sp. ARF18. The sequence goes on along the minus strand of AZLU01000401.1, from coordinate 5,980 downwards.
ATACTTTCTTGGTACTCCCTTTGACCCTATCCCTCGAGAGACAAATTGCTGTTTAATTATTTTATTGTTTGTCTGAGCTCAGACAATATAAAGTAATTCGAACTAACAACGAACTTCCCATTTGTTTTCAGGGTCGACATCGTCGATGGTCCAATATGGTGGGTTTTTTTTTTTTTTTTTTGGAGGTATTTCGCTCGCCGCTATTTTTTCTACTCTCAATTTCCTCTCGTCCACCATCATCGTCACCACTACTCAGTATCGTCGCATCGTAAATATCTGTTCCTTTAGATTTCTATCGCCATACTCACCTTCTCACTTTCTCGCCAGACGACGGCAGGGCCGTTAATATTATAAGGATTTCAACCTTCTTTCAATTAAATAATAAGGGGCTTCACTCAGTCGATCTTTAGACATGTCAGGCAGCGTTTGCGAATCCATTTTCGGCGGCGGTGCAAGTCTGGGGAATGAGCCGGAGCAGGTGAATTTCGGATTTCGCGCGTGTACATACGAACGAGGTATTTATGCAGGTGAAAGGGCAATCTTCTCCATCCAGAAGGGCTTCGGGAGCTAACGTGAGCTAATTATTTCTTTTTCAGGTTGCGATTGCTTCTTAAACGTCCGCGAGTGCGACTCCGGCGAGCAATATTCTACGAGCACGACATGGATATGCTGAAGACCCTCCGCTCGTACACACCGCTTTTTAAATCATACTCACACCAAGCTATTCGAAACGGTAATCCTGCCGAGTTGGAATGGACGATGCGATTGAGCGTATGTACGACCTCGCTGGTTCTGGGTTTTCTTTGTTACCTGGAGCACATCGCCAATCCCCCTGACATAATCTTCCCTCGGAGCTGGAAGATCCGGACGGTAAAGTCGAGATCTCAGAAGAGACAGCGCTGCTGTGGAGAGGGAGCTGGCGCGGCCCTTGTACAGCTTCTGAGAGAGTGTCTGGATGAGGCAAGACTGCCTTTACAGATTTTGACGATCGGCCAGGTCAACGAGGAGGGCCGGCTTCGCATGTTCTAGCTCTCGGAAGAGCCGGCTTACACCTTCTTCGGCCTCATCGGGATGTATATTCCGCGCTTGGACGAAAGTATGAGGATGAATTTTCTCACGACGGTAATCTGTACGTGTTCGATGTTCAACACGCATTGCTGTGGCAGAACCTTACGTTCACAAGGTATCTGAACTCTCTGCCACCTACCACATCAAAATATGATTCGCTCTGGCTTCCATGTCACAATAGAAAGAAGAGAGGGGGAAAAAGGGTTCAGTTTTCTTCAAGTCAGTAGAGAACCTCATCAACGTTACTAAACCGTGTATCTACCCGTTTCGCCAAAACAAAAGCTTCAAGAATCTGCACGTCTCCTGGATGCCGCACGACGCCGACGAAGATCCCATGCGCGCGGACGAATCGATGGCTATGACGAAGTCCTCCCGCCCGAACTACCCCTAGATCCTTACAAATCGACGGCGGCAAGGTCTGGTGCGCCCTCTACAGCAACGTCCCCTTCCCTCGACCATCTGCAAAACCCTCACAAGCCTCCAGTTCGGTTATTTTCGACCTCTCCGGCGACGGTCTCATCAATATCTTCCGAGAAACGAAGTCTCTGGAGACGCTGGAGCTGTACACAATCGGCCTCGACCGCGACGATTCGAATTTCACGTGGCGGATATCTTCCGGGAGCTTTCCGCGCTTGGAAAGATTGGAGAGGGCGTACGTGGGTATGCTGCCATTACTCGCGGCAGGGCACGATGAACGTGCTCCAGGAGGCTGATCCGTACTTCGAGCACGCGAAAGCACTGCACGGCGTTTGGTGCCGTCCGCTGCACACGGAGGTGCAGGACGATTACGATGCGTTACGGGATTGGATGTTGGAGCTTTTCGCGAGGTCCAGGCGAGAGGATGGGAGTGGAGCGGAGGATGATGAATTACATACTGCCGGGAGTTCTTCGACTATTGTTGAGTAGGACCGTTGGTGGAGGATAGGAAAAACCGTAACCTGGCGTCTGGTAACGGGCATTTCTCCTCCATTTCAAAGTGGATCAGTCGATTGTCCATTTAATTCTCTGTTGACTTTCCCGCTTGTTGCCCTATTTTGCATTCTTTCTTGCATATGTCCGATGCGGTGAGAGTAATAATTGATGGCTCTTCACATCGTACTCCTGTTTCATTTGAACTTCTTAGCACTAAATTAGACCCGCGTAATAATACACATTCAGCACCGTCAGAAAAGGTAAACATGGCATCTACGGGTTCCTGCTCTCACCTAGCTGTATGGATCCGCGCAACAGACTCGAACGTAACAATCACGAGCACGTCGAGATGTGTTTTTCTCTATTTGTCCTACCTGGACGACGAGCCGTCAAAGTGAGCAGATCAGATTTATGTATAGATATCCTCGGGACGTGAAAGAAATATGAGCTCGGAAGCCCTATGTTGCAATTATCTCGCCAGAGGGAGTCCAGGTATAAGTAAATTCGGTATCCGGATACATCCTTACGGTCTACCTCCGTCCTTAACTCAAAGGAACTTATCGTTATTGGCACATACACCCGTAACCCAAATTTATTATGGCAAGTGAGTGATCATGATTATTTCTCTATTATTTGAACGCTTCACGCTGTCTACTACCGACGGACTTATTTTCATTTTTTATTCTCTTTACACGCTCACCCGTCCCTCTTTCCTTTTTCTTCCGTAGAAATAGGTGACCGTTCTTCACTTTAAAACCCTTCATCCTTTACTATGCCAATTCATCACATCCTCCTAACCAACGTCCCATCTTCTCTGTGAGATGACCGCAGGATCCTGGTCACCGATGCTGCAGCTTTCTTTCACCCTGGTACTATTTCTTCAAAGTGCCGCCGGTTTCCCGTTGACACCCGTGTAATACCGGTAGGTACGCGGTGGAGTACGCAGTGGACTATGCCTCCCATGAGGCCTGTCTGGAGGTAAGTCGCACATTAGAACTTCCTTGCAGTTTTTCTATCCTAATGTATACGGTGGATATTTTCCAGATAATTAGCTACCTCATCGACATATACGAGATATCTCCGCCGAGCAGATTTCCCGACACCACAACAAGACGCTGAAGAACCTCCGGTTTGTCTGCCGCTTCTTCAACGGGTATCTGGCGGAGTACCTCTACGAGACGATCGCCTTGCGAGCTGGATGGACGACGCTATCCTACGCATGCGAGACCTCATATGTCACGGTTCAGATCCTCTCCAATATGTACGCACTCGCATCCCCATGGACATCATGTTTTCCTCGGACTGGAGTGTTCCTGCAGATGGTGGGGTGGCGGAAGTTACGCGGGACGCCGCGGGAGCGCTGGGCGAGACATCTCTCGCGCCCTCTGTACGTTTTCTTGGCAAGCCTGCGCTCGCTCGGGAACACGCCTCGAGGTTTTCACGGTAGGGCAGTTCCGCGCTGGAGTACCGCGTCCCATGTTGGGTCCCAGGCGCTGGAGCGGCCTCGAGGTTTTTTGAAATGATCGGGATGATGCTTATAAACCTGCCGGGATGACCTCGCAGGCGATATGTCTCCACGCGAGTCGCATGACGACGACGACTGGCTATAGCAGAACCAAATGTTCACACAGTATGTCCCCCCCCCCACCCTCCTCTTCTTTTATTATTTCGCATTTATCGTTTATTATTCTTTCGTTGCCAACATTGATATCTCTGTTACTGTGTCACGAATAAAGGGCTCCGCGATTTATTGGTTTCCGGGTAGACCACTCACAGACGGACGAAGGAGGGTACGCGGACGAAATCGACTGGCTGATGATGGAAAAGCTCACCCGGGCGTTCCGCTGTTGATCTCCTTACGATCAGCGGTACAGGGGTCTGGAAGAGGCTGTACACCGAGCTCCCTTACCCACCCTCCCTCCGCGCATGCCTTACCCAGCTTCAGCTCGACTGGATCGACCTGAAATTATCAAATACAAAGTGGGCCACTATTTTCAAGAGCTCGCGCAGCGCCAGCACCCGGAGGCGTGGCGCTTCAAATGCTTTATTACTGCGAGGACGGCAGGACTTGTTCGCTGAAATGAGGCCTTTTCTAGACCAGACGCTGCAGCAATTCGGGAGAAGGTGCCGCCCTCTCCACGACCGACGCGGCGGATTACCACTGGCTTCGTAATATGATTGGTCAGATATTTTTCAGGTTGCAGTCGGGAATATTACGATTGAAGGTATATGTTGACTACTTGCGTCCCGCGGTATACAACACGAATTGCGCCGGCGGTAACGGCTGAGTATCATGAAGTCCGGAGGATGATACATTGGTACTGAGTACTGGGAATTTCTTTTTGCGGACCGGCTTTGAAGTTATTATTATTATTAATATTTTTGGTGGGGGATGGTCATCGAGTTTATATGGTTTCTGTGTCTTCCTCTTTCTCTTTTGGGTCTGGATTTTTTTTTTTTTTTTTTTTTTTTTTTGGATGTAAGACTTACCAATGGTCCTTTCTAAAGATTGCTTGAATACTCTGTATTATGTGCTTTTTGGAACGGGATTCTTTTCTGACAGGGGCTTGGTTCTCTATATTCCTATTCACTGCCACTTTACTTCTTTAACATCCCCTATTGTATGTATACTATTTATCACGGCCAGGTAGCCCTTCCCCGTACGATCCCATCGAGTCTCTCAAACTTGGGCAGCAGTTTTATTACGGATTACCATTACCAAACACCTTTATTAGAAGATGCTATATAAAGATATATATAACCTTACGACTAATATTCACGGCCGCTTTCTGTCTCTCCTTGACCTTCGGGGAAACTTTTTAGTATCGTAACGGGGCTTTGTATCTTTACTAGAGGATACCTCCTCTCTAAAGATAGAAGAATAGTCGAGGAATGTTAAATAAGGCCGGTAAATAATATTGTATAGCACGCTAGTAGATCGTAGTCGGAGAGCTCTGTAAGCTTAGAACTCTTCAGGCTGCCCGTGAGGATATTAGGAGAGAGCAAAGATAGACGGCTACAGAGCTAGTAGATTCTAAGAAAAACGAAGTTTATAGAGGTATACTACCTTTTACTATATCGTTATCTTTAGCAGCACACGCTAGTTGTAAGCAATACACGGACTAGTGCGTACACTACTTAGCGGCACGCATGAGGTATACCGCGACTACGTAGTAAAAGAGCCCCCGTCGGCGACTATCTCAATTATTTCTAACCCAAAGTAGCTTCTGTCTTTTCAGCGATGGTCGTTAGGTAAATATCTTTAGCCGCTTTATACGCGCGCGACGGTCGGTCTCTGGTTTACGCAATGCGTGTTGAACTTCAAACAAGTGCGGGTTAAAGTATGCATAAAAAAAAATTTCACTTCTTTCTATGGCCAACACATACACAACGATCGTGGCAAACAAAGAACACATACGTTTTCAAAAATTTCTTCGATAATTAACACCGATAATAGAAGAGGCAAAAGTGTTGGCTTTCATAGATTCTTCCTACTTTATCTCTTTGCTCATTGTCTGAAGTATCGGTATTTCCATATTTTCCTTGATTCAAAATGTCTACCGGAACAAACCTGTTAGACCACCATGTATATAAGGACCTGTTCCCCTCCATCTAGAAGGGGACCTCAATCACCTCATAACAAACAATCAACCTCCATATGCATTCGGTGCTCCAACATAACGATTTCAGGTGCTACTACTTCACCCCCATCCGAAGTCATTGCGCCAATAGGGAAGGCGCCTCTTACTGAGCGTGACCCAATGGGATCTTCTGATACGTTCAAAAAAGCAATGCTTTCTCTCGCTGATATCACTTTCCAGGTCACGAAATGCTTCCTCAACGTGGCTAAGGCCGGCCAAACACCGCTTCCGTACACAGACGACGTAGGTAAAAAGCCTGCGACTTGCTAATCCACCTTTAACTTGTTCGCGACCAAATACACCTACAAAACATACTTTTACCAAACTGGCTGAAGATATCATTAAAATATAAATTCACT